>VWYI01015144.1:103043-177506 GCA_013399455.1 Anthoscopus minutus
ATGGGATGGGATGGGATGGGATGGAATGGAATGGGATAGGATGGGATGGAATGGGATGGAATGGGATAGGATGCAGAGCCTCCTCTGGCAGCGGAGCAGCCGGGAATGACCCTGGGGGTGCCTGCAGGCTGGCAGGGGTTGGCCACAGCGAGGTGTGGTACCTGCAGGAGGTGTGGTACTCAAGACATGCACACGAGAGCTGTGGAGCTGAACTGTTGACTTGGAAGGAGATGTTTTATTCCCTGAGAAATCTAATTTTCAGATGAGTGATGTGTGAGACACCCTTCAGACTTCCAAGGCTGCTGCCCTGCAGGAACACTCTAGATGGCCACAACTCCCACCACAACTCCCAGAAGTGGAGGCATTGAGGTGGATGCAAGAACAAAAGTATTCTTTAAACCTCCTCTCAGCATCCGCAGCTTCTGCATCTTTTTTAAAAATAGGGGGTATTTATTCTTTTATTTTTATTAGTCCACCTAATGGTGTTTTGAGCCCAAGGAAACTTGCAGCACAAAGGCTCCCTGTGGTGCTGAGTCACGTCTGGACTGGGCCACTCAGGGTTGCTGAGGTGAGCCCCAACCAGCACATCTGTACTCGGGGCTGGGCTGGCAAAGCCTCAGTAAACCAGCAGAAAATCACAGAATCTCAGACTGGCTGGGGCAGGGAGGGGTCTCTGGAGAGATCCAAAGTCATCCTTTAGTCCAGTGTTCCCTGCTAAAGCAGGGCCACCTGGCTGCCCAGGACCATTTCCAAGTGACTTTTGGTTATCTCAAGGATAGAGATTCCACACTTCCCTGGGCAACCCGTTCAGTGAAAAGTGCCAAGTCCGTGTTACTGGCAGGGAAAAATCAGGAGTGGGAGCATCAGGTAAGCCCAGGTGCAGCTCTGGCAGAGGCTTTCACCCAATGGATGCAGGGCAGGGTTAGGCTGGACCTGAGTGCTGCAGGTGCAGTGGCTGAAGGTAATCCCAGGAATATAAAATCACAAGCACAGCTCCAGGGGTCTGTGAGTGACACCAGGATCACAGCTTCCACCTCACTGCCCAAAGCCACCAGCTGTGGGGTTTGGGTATCCATTAGCACCAAGGTGATGGGGATAAGTGGGAACAACAGTGGGATAAAAATGTGGCAGCAAGGCATCCCCCAGGGGTCCCAGCCCAGTGACAGGGAAGTTCAAAAGTTCAGGAGCATGGCTAACAGGGAAACGTGTTGGAAAATAAAGACCTTAATTACAGTGACCACGTGTGACCCTGCCTTTGTTGGGGACTTGGTGGCTGAAATGCCACTCAGGCAGGGGCTGGTGCCTGTGCCAGCAGCCCTGGCAGCAGGGACAGAGCAGCAGCACTGAGGGCCAGGGCTGCAGGGCACAGCTCCTCACTAAAAACCTCTCTTCAGTCCTTTGGGGATGAAAGTCCCACAGGCTGCAGGTCTGTCTCCAGGGGAAGAGCTGGAGCAGCACGGGCTTTGCATGAAAATGTGTCAGGGAAACACAGGGATAGAAGATTCCACCGGCAGAGCACGAGCAGGAAGCCACAGGGGAAATTTGTTGAGATAAGTGCCTGATTTTCAGGTACTTACACAGAATTTCTGTGGTGCCTCTAGCAGTGACTTTAACTTACAGTTTGATTATGTGAGAGACAGCAAGGCTGGAAATAACATATTCATAGAAACATAGAATGGTTTGGGTTAAAAGCAACATTAAAGCCCATCCAGTTCCACCCCCTGTCATGGCAGGGACACCTCCCACTGTCCCAGGCTGCTCCCAGCCCTGTCCGGCCTGGCCTTGGACACTTCCAGGGATTCAGGGGCAGCCACAGCTTCTCTGGACAGCTCCCTGTAAAAATAAAACCAGAGAAATCATCAGTGCCAAGTGCACTGAGCTTCCCCAGTGCCCAGCCAATCAGTTATGGGAAGTATCAGCCTCTGCACCAGCCGAGCAGAGCCAGGGCTGTGCCATGAGAAGGACCCCGGGGTGCTCTGATGGCTCAGCAGCCTCTGCACTCACAGAAAGCTCCAGTAAACATTAATATTGATTACCAATTTACAAACGACCAGGGGACACGGGCTGAAACCCAGTGCTGGCAAAATCTCTGCCTCTCAGCTGTCAGAGCTCCCTCACGCTCCCCGCGAGCCCCTCGCTTCCCACTCCGCTCCCCCCGAGCTCGGCAGCACTCGATGGGCTGGGCAGCTCCAGACTCTGTGTGCACAGTGAATTATTTGTGAGGTACCTTCCACATCCTCACTGAGTCTCCTGCAGAGGGGGTGCTTTATAAATAAATTAACTCCTTGCAGCTCTGAAGCATCCTGGCAGCAAATCCTCCCCCGTTTTGCACGTTGTCTAGGGTTTGGTAAGCCAGCATAAAACTCTGTTTCCTTAACGAATGATTTCGTATGATCCAAGGTGCCCTGGGTCTGAAATTCACCTGTCACAAGAAGAAAACCCACAATTATGTCACCCTCCTGCCTGCAGCGTGCAATTTATCCAGCAAATTGATCTCCTTTTGTCTTAGGCTGCTGCTTGCCAACGTGCCTTTGGAACGGGCTTTCCTATGGGAAATGGCTTGATGAGTTTGTTAGGAGAACAGTTTCCTCTGCTGAGTGAGCTGATTCCTGTCTAAATCTTTTCCCTTGACTGAGACAGATTTTATTAAGCCATAAGGCACTTCTGAGCTCTGTGATGAATATTAGGATTTGTGGAAGGCAGGAAGGGGTGGGAGAGACTCCATACAAGAAACACAGTGGGGTCTGGGGGAATATTCAGGTTTACATCAAGGTTTAAAGGGCCTGTACAGCAGGAAGGGGATCTTGAAGTTGTGTGCAAACACAATGCAGCTGGACAATGAGCAGAAAAGGGTCAGGAGGAGCAGCAGCACTCACACACAGTGAAGGCTCCAGCCCCTCTGCTGCCATTAGCGGTGCTGTTAAAATTCCCACAGGTTCCCAGCTGACCCAAAGCCCACATCGATTGACTCCAAAAGTAATTGAGAGCACATCAAAATGTTTCTGAGCAGCTTTTCTGGGCTGCCTGGGAAACAAATCACCTGTACCTGAGCAATCAGCTGGCCCTAGTGGGCATTTGGTAAGCCCAGGCGTGAATGGATGCAATTCCCTACTCAGCACCGATCTCTTTATTGCTGTGAACAGGAATTATTTGTCTCCCCTGTTCCCTGGTGCTGAGCCCTGGCTGGCAGCACTGATGGCTGGGTGAGATATTCACCTGTTCCCAATTGTAGGTCATTGTTCTGAGCCTCCTGGCCTTGGGTAACAGCTGAATTTTGATTTGTTGACCATTCTCCCCCCATCCTCAAGGGATTTCTTCTCCCTTGGTTGCACAGTGGTGGTGAGCAGTCTCACCATCATCTCACCTCTGGAGGAAGTGGCATCTTTTATTTTTCACTGTTGCTGAGCTAAGGATCAGAATTTATGATGGGAACTTGTTTAGACAAACTGTTTTACACCCTGTTTTTTCCTCAATGTTTTTTCTGGCTCTTGCATGATCATCTTGGCTGGGACTGCAGTATTGGGAAAGAGGGACGTGTTTCACAACAGGAGCATATGAGTCAGTGGGAAAGGCTCAGGTGGCCTTTATCAGAGTGCTCTGACCTGTCCTGAAAATGCAGTTCCCAGATGCCCCAAGCCCAGGTGAAGGCATTCTGGACAGGTCAGTGTTTTCCCACTCCAGGGGTGAAGCTCAGCACAGAGACAAAAGCCAGAATTGGCTCCCATTAAACTGAGTGAGCAGCTGGTGACCAAATATCACTGGGTGTCAAAAATCACCCAGCACAGAGAAATGGCAATTTGGGGCTCAAGCACAGAATCATAAAATCCCAGAATCCCAGAGTGGTTTGGGTCAGAAGAGACCTCAAATTAATCCCATTCCACCCCTGCCACGGGCAGGGGCACTTTCCACTATCCCAGGCTGCTCCAAGCCCCATCCAGCCCTGGATATTTCCAGGGATCCAGGGGCAGCCACAGCTGCTCTAGGCACTTGTGCCATGATAGGGAACATTCAAGGTGACACTCCCAGGGTGCAGCCAGGCTGGCATTACTGGCATTACTGACATTATTGGCATTACTGACATTATTGGCATTATTGGCATTACTGATGTTCTCTGGTTGTATCCTCCAGCCCCCTCAGTCCTGTGCACCACTGTGGGAGGGTGTAGTGGCAGAACTGGGATAACTGGGGCTCAGCTCTCTTGATTAGCACCACTGAGGGCTTCCCACAGCAGCTCCTTCCCCCTTCAGAGAGCACCGTGCTCCTTGTTCTGCCTTCTGGGGTTATTCCATAAGTAAGGAGAAAGTCCAGGGCAGGAAGGGGACATGAGGTGAGGGCTGGAACACCTCTCCTGTGAGGAAAGGCTGGGAGAGCTGGGGGTGTTCACCTGGAGAAGAGAAACTCCAGGAAGAGCTCAGAGCCTAAAGGGGCTCCAGGAGAGCTGGAGAGGGATTTGGAACAAGGGATGGAGGGAGAGGACAAGGGGAATGGATTCAAATGGACAGAGGGCAGGGTTAGATGGGATATTGGGAAGGAATTCCTGGCTGTGAGGGTGGGGAGGCCCTGGCACAGGTGCCCAGAGCAGCTGTGGCTGCCCCTGGTTCCCTGGAAGTGCCCAAGGCCAGGCTGGACAGGGCTTGGAGCAGCCTGGGACAGTGGCAGGTGTCCCTGACATGGCAGGGGTGGGATGAGAGGGGCTTTAAGGTCCCTTCCAGCCCAAACTCTTCTGTCATTCCATGGATCCTGTCAGTGCCTCCCTTCAGCGCTGCTCTGGTGAAGGAATTTTCCACGTCAGGTCCTCCTGGGCTGCCTCGTGCCACAGTCCCAGCAATGTCTCCTAGTGAAGCCCTGCTGGGGGGAGGCCTTGGCTGCTGGCTGAGCATTGCTCTGTGCCGCTCTGTACCACAGAAATTCACTCTCTGGAGGAGACAAGGCACAGCCAGAGCCTCTGGACAGGATATTTGGGTGGGATGCCATAGTCTGTCCCTGTATCTGAGCTGCAATCACTTGTGGGCTCCCTCTGACCCTGAGAGGAGGAAGGATGGCATAGGAGAGCAGGAACCAAAGCTGGATTTGACTGCAACTTAATCCCAGCACTGCTGCTCCCGAATCTCCTACCACCATCATCTCCCTTGCCCTTTTTGTACAAATGAAACAAAGCAGAGCATGCAGCAGCTTGCAGGAAGGAGGGTTCAGATGCCCAAAATCATGTGCTCAGGGGTGCAGCAGGAGGATTATATGGATCCCCATGGCCCCATTTTGTCACTGGGGAATCCCAAGCCATCCTGAATCCCAGGACAGGTTTTCTCCAGGGATGGATGCTGCGGTGAGGGCACCCTGCTGACCTGGGGTGAGCAGCCCCAGCTCCCCAGGGAACTGAGCACTGCTGGAGCTTTGGGAAGCACAATGAAACACCTCCAGGTCTGTGACTTACAGCCTTTGGCCCCTTCACAACCTGCCAGCATATCACAGAAAATGATGTGTCATCCTCAGGTCTCAGCTTGTCCCTTCCTGCTGCCTGCAGACACAGGTTTTTGGCAGAGTTTCCCTCCTTCCCAAGCCCTCTGTCTCTCTCCCTGCTCCCCAAGTCCTCGTCTCCCATCTCTTCCATAAGACACTTGCTGTCTGCATAGAAAGGAAAATAGGTATTTGGAATTGAGAATTTTTTCCTCTTTTTAAATTATTTTTTCCCCCTTAGGGACTGAGTCTTTCCCCCTGTGCTGCCAGGGACCTGCAGACCAGACAGCCAGGCCTTTTCCTAACCCCTGGGAGGCTCTGGGGCTGCTCACCCCTCACATTGCACAGCTGCAGAAATTATCCTCCCTGAGATTCACGTGCAAGCTGGGACAGGCACCCCGTGGTTCAGGGAAGAGGGACAGAGCCCTTTATGCAGGAAATCTCTCCATTCAGCCATGCAAAGCAGCCCTGAGGAGCTTTGGCAGGAATGCAGGAGAAAGGTTCTGTCCCACAAGGCAGGAGCCAGGACTGACTGTGGTGAGTGTACCAAAACTCTGTGAGAAGCAGAGGAAGCAGAAAAGGGTTTGATTTGATTTAATTGAACTTTCCAGGGGAAGCTGGTCCTGCCCCTCTGCATCCTCACATGCACAAGCACCAGGATGTGCTGCATGGGTGAGGCACACTGTAATAAATTGGTATCCAAAATCCATTTTCCACACCAATCCACAGCATCCAGGGAGGGATTGTAAGGACACAGCAGCCGACACCCTTTCCAAATGCAGCACAGAAAGGGTGTGTCCTCACAATCCCTCCCTGGGTGCTCCTGATTGTCAAGGATAAGAGGTTTTGGGGCAGTAGTTTTGACCCCGAAGTCAACATTTATTGCAGTGTGATCTTTTGCTTTAGACATTTTCTTACCTCACCCTCAGTAAGTCTTTAAGTGAGATTGATTTCTCTCTCTCTCTCTCTTTCTCTGTTTCCTTGTCTGGGGCCTCTGGTGGATCTGGAGCATTTGTTGGGATAACATGATGAGAAGTAGCTGAGGCACCGTGGGGTTTGGCTGCCAGAGCTGCTGGGGGCCAGGCTTCTGCTGCCAAATCACCTGGGCCTTGGGCTTTGTAAATTGAAACTCTTCTCTTTTGTGAAACTCTTCTCTCTGGGCTTTGTGAAACTCTTCTCTTTTGCTGTCACTCGTGTCCCTTCAGCCAGCCTTACCTGGAGACAGCCCACACAGCTCTGTGAGCACCACAGATGGGGTGGGTCTCACAGAATCAGGGAATTAGCAAGGTTGGAAAAGACCTCCAAGACCATCAAGTCCAACCTTCACGTGGCCACCAAGCTACAGCACATAGCTCTGCTGGATTTTTGGACACTTCCAGGGTTGGTGACTCCACCACTGCCCTGGGCAGCCTGTGCCAGTGCCTGGGCACCCTTTCACTGGAGGGTTTTTCCTTAATATCCAACCATTTCCTCTCATTCCCTGGGAACAGAGCCCAGCCAATCCCCCACTCCAGCTGCTCCCTCCTGCCAGGGAATTGTGGAGACCCAAAAAAATCCCCCCTGAGCCTCTTCTACTCGGGGCTGAGCAAGCCCAGGAGGAAACACTCCATTTGAAGGGCAGCCTCTCATTTCCTTGGCTCACCTGAGCCCCCAGACCACACCAGGGGAATCCCTGAAGGCAGGGAAATCCCTGTTCAGCCCCTGCCTGGCTGGACTTTGTCATATGCCAGAGTTTTGTGAGATGCTTTTGGCTCTCTGTGACTTTTGGGAGGAAGTTTGACAAAGGCTTTTGAAAGACTCAGTAAATTGCATCCTTCACAACTGCTTTGCTGACACACTTAAAGCAGGCAGAGGAACACAATTTTCCTTTAAAGAGGACATGCTGGGTTCTCTGTCTTATGTGCCATAACCAGGAATGAAAGTCAAGCACGTCCCCTGCACACTCCCAGGCTCGTTTAACCCTTCTTGCTGCACTGCCTGCTGCAAGATGCACAAGGAAAGACAGCAAACTGCTCAAAACCTGAGCAAATCTGCAGGTGAAATGGGGAAAAAAGGCCAAATCCAAAAATGTCTGATGCCAGAGAAGCAGGATGAATGGATTTTGAGGAGTGAGTAGGGCTTTTTTTTTATTGACTAGAGATCATATTTACAGTTTTTCCTCCTGGAGTTTTAAAAACAGCAGAACAAATTGCTAATTAAAAGATATAGCTTGACAAACTAACTCTAAACATCTGGTTTATAGTGTTTGTAGCTGAAGCTTGGGCAGTTAACAATAGGATCAGTAGATAACTGATCCATCAGGATCATCCTCCCTCTGTGGCAATGGAATAACTCAGCTCCTCCTGAGCTCCCCAGGTGAGTCCTAGCTCAGAACTCCCCGTGCCAAGTCCCCTGGCTCAGAAGGAACTCCTGGCTCAGTCACCTCTTTCTGCTGGCATTAATTTATATGCCAGGTTTGGAGCAATCTTCTGGTTTTCCTCAGGAGTTTGATTACTCAGCTCGGGTACTTGATTAGATTTGTGGTTTACAGTTAATAGTGAGCACAGCTACAAATAATGAAGTATTTCGCCTGTGACTTAAACAAACAGGAAAAAGCCATCTCCTGGCATGGCAGCAATGTTATATAAGGGGGAAAATGAGAGAACCTCCCCATCTCTGTCCCACTGGCTCCAAACAGTCCTTTCCTGGTCACTGAAGGAGATTTTTTCCTCTCACAGGTTGTCATGAACCACCTATGTACAGGTGTTGGAAAGGCTCCTGCCTTCCCTGCTGCACGTAAATCAGTGTGAGGACATCCTGCCCTGCATTGAGATGGCAGAAAACTGGGATAAAGCCTCACCAGAGAGAGCAGATCCACACAGGAATCCATTCCAGCTTCCCAAACCCTGGCCAGCACTGCTGGGCAAAAAACACCCCCAGACCTGACCGTGCCTGGGGTCACCCAGGAGGGAAGGGCAGGGGGTGCTTGGCAAATCCATCTCCTGCCAGGAGAAACAATCCCAAAGCATGGGAAGATGCAGGGAGCCCTGAGGCACAGACCAAGTTCCAGTGACCCCAGGAGGGGAAGAGTCAGGAATCCAGCAGGTGGGGACTCAGGTGGAAGGGAAGCCCTGGAATGGAAGGAACTGGAGGTTCCACTTGAAGGTGGTAGAACAGAAGATTGATCTCAGGACAGACATGAAATGATGGAATATATAATCATAGAATGTCCTGAGCTGGGAAGGACCCACAAGGACAATGCAGTTCAACTCCTGGCCCTGCACAGACACCCCCCAACAATCCCACCTTGGACATCCCTGGCAGTGCTGTCCAAATGCTCCTGGAGCTCTGGCAGCCTCAGGGCCGTGCCCATTCCCTGGGGAGCCTGGGCCGTGCCAGCACCTCTGAGGGAAGAACCTTTCCTGATCTCTGACCCCCTGGCACAGCCTGGACACCGCTGAGTTAATACAGTGAAAAATCTTGGGTTAAAGACTGCAGCAATGGAGCTTCCCTAAGGAAGGGCAGTGGGCACAGAGGGGCTGGAGTCTGATTCACTTCAGGTGACATCTGAGAGTCCCAGGGCCACTGGGGTGGGTCAGTATCTCTGTGTGTTCTCTGGGTGACAATTCAGGTGCAGCCTCATTGTGTTTGTGGGCAACACCAGCGATGAGGAAGCAGCAGCACGAGCATGGCAGAGCTTTATCCCAGAAGAACCTCAACAAAGTTCAGCTCTGGGCCAACAGGAACATCTCAAACTGCTCCGGGCCAGGGCAGGGCAGCCCTGGTCAGCAGCACAGCAATGGATCAGCCTGCTGGGAAAGGACCAGGAGGACAGATGGAACATGAGTCAACAGTGCACTCTCATGGCAAACCAGGGAAACCACAAACTGGGCTGCACGAGGACTGGGACCACAAGGGAGAAGTTACCAGTTCCCTCTGCTCAGAGCTGGGATCCCCTGTCCTTGTCCATGCCCCAAACCCCCTTCTCCACCCAGAACAAGAGGGTGTGACAGAAACCCACAGGAGATGTGCCAGGGGCTGCCTGAGGCGCCAGGGGCTGCCTGAGGCACCAGGGCTCTCACACATGGCCCAGGACAGGTGAAAAGAGTTGGTTTGTGCTGCCACACAAAGATGATGCTGAAGGGCTGGAGATCACAGCCCACAAACAGTTGGAGGGCACTTAGAGAATGACACCAAAGAGACAACAAGGCTCCAGGTGGGATATGAAATAAAAATGCCAACAAAGTGCTAGCTCTCACTCCATCAGGTCCCAGAGTGACCACGTTTCCCAATAAATTCCCAGGGTCACAGTGCAGAATGAGCATTCCCAGTCCATTATCTTCCATTCAGCTCCCTCATCTGCACAGCAAAGAGCTACCAGGATAATTGTTCCTCAACATTTAATTGTGTGCAATTCTATTTACCTAAAACTTCTCACCAAGCAGATGCCAGTATTGAGACCTGTTCCTCCAGGAAAGGAAATGAAAAGTGGAGGATATTAAGATCAATCTGTGAAGCACCAGTGTTGTGCAAATTGGACAGTCAACAACGCCACAGTTTTGGATACTGCCTGCTTTGTGCACAACTGAGGGAATAATTTATGATAACAATTTTCATATAATGTAAAAAAAGAAGAATAGATCACTATGGTAGCTGGGGGTGGAAGGGAAATGGGGAAAGCAATAGAAATGGAAGAAAATAAATTAACTGGTAGCTGAATTTTTCACATTTGTGTATCAGCAAAAACAAAAAAGGAAAACTAAACTAGAAAATTTGACTCATTCAGAGCAGACAATGTTTTACTTGTTCTTAAAGGCATCGCCGGGAATGAATGCAAACTGAGAGGGAGATGTATGCAAATTCATGCAAATTCATCTGCAAATCAGCACATACCATCAGTCTCTTGGCACGTTCCCAGCTCCGTGTGCCGGAGGGGCTGAGGAGGAGCTGGGCAGGATGAGGGGCAGTGGAAGTGCTGTGGTCCCTCCCAGCAGCACCCACAGCCCTGGCACGGGCTGGGGCTGATTTCCTGCTGCCCTTTTCTCCCTCCTGCACTTTCCAGGGCCATCTCCTCCCTCTGTCCAGGGGCACGTGGGGAAGCTGGAGCACAGGAACAAGGCAGGGACTGACACCTGCAGTTCGATTTGCTGGCCATCATCCTTCTGCCTCCAGTAATTTTACCAGTGAGTGAACAGAAATGTTCTGTATTTTGGCTTCTCCAAGCCCTGCTCAGAAGTGTCTGTGTCTGTATTCTCACACTCATGCTTCCTTGTACTTTAGACTTCTCTCTGTATTTAAGGATTCACCTCTTCTGTTTGGCGGCATCGTTCCTCACACCCATGCAAAGAAATGCTCATAGTTGTTTATTCTTTGTTTTTCTTTCCAGATCACTCTTTTTTAAAATATTCTGTCAGAATGAAACATTTATGAGTGTTCTTCATTATGGGCTTCATCCTTATCTCCTGAGACCAGGGGTCCCTACTGACATCCAAACAGTAGGACTAAATTATTTCTCTTTCTTACAAAGGAAAATAGAAATTTATTGTGAGCTTTTGGGGTATTTTGAAGGAGATTATTTTTCTTCCTTCTGCTTCGTTGAAACAGCTTTGTATGAATTGTTCTGTGAAAGTAAAGCATTAAAATGTATTGTTACTCATAATTTACCAATAAATCAAATCCACCAAGTCACATTTTTTTGGCAGTTTCTGTCCGTACCAACACCCAGCTTTGAAGGCCGTCTGAACATCTTCCCAGTTCTTTCCACCCTTACTTCTTGTGCTCCTTTCCTGCAGGATTTTGTCCATTAGCACAGAGCAAAAGCCAGGATTTATAGTGGCAGTCAAATGTTGGACTTGAAAATCTTGGAGGTCTTTGCAAACCTTAATAATTCTGTGGTTCTGTAAAATAATAAGCACATTTTTAGGGCTGTATTTTTATATAGCCCCATATATATATATATTTTATATATTTTTTTTATATTTTTAGGGCTATATTTTTAATAAATATGCTGTCACACATTTAGGAGCTCCACAAATAAAGGAATAATGTGCAGCTGGGTTTATGTGTAGAATCAAATGTCAGAAGAGGCTGTCCAGAGAGGTTATGGAGTCTCTGTCCTTGGAGGCTTTTGAGGTGGAACTGGGAAAAGCCTTTTCCAACCTCATATCTGACCCTGGTTGGAGCAGAGACATCCTCAAGTCCCTCCAACAAAATCCCCATAAAGTTGTGAACTTGAATATTTCCCCAGGCAAGCTGTACTTAACCTTCTGGAATGTGTGATTTGAAGGTGTATTCCCCAAGCCTCGAAGTTTTAACCCAACACTGTTCCCCTGCCAGGAGCCAATGGACAATCGTTCTCAAAAATCCCAGTGGGCCCAAAAATCCCAATCCCCCTGCAGGGTTGTCAGGTAGACCTTGGATAGAACAGGCATGAACCCCAGTCCTGTGTCACCTGGCACACGAGGCTGCTCCTGGATGCCCAGGGCGTCCCTGTGCCAGTCCTGGGTGATCTGAGCCCAGCCCAGGAGGGTTTAAAGCCCTGGCAGGGGGGTCAGAGACCCTGGCATGCAGCCAGAGATCCTTGTGGCTTTGAGCTTGATCCGTGGAACAAATTACCATCGCTGCATGAAGAAGTAAAAGTCACAAAAGTGTAGAGTTAAAATTATTATAGTGAACTGGGAGGCAAGATGGAGGGAACTGGGCCTTGTCCTGTCCTCCTTCCTTCTTCTTCCCAGCCTCCATCTTTTGGGTGCTGGTGGCACTTTGGTATTGGTGTAAGGTAAAAGGACACAGTCTAACATAGGTGACAGCCATTGGAAAGTAACTATAAATAAAGTAAATGTAGTTTATAGTATAAAAGAGAGCACCAGCCCCGTGGGAGGGCAGAGTGCCTCGGTCTGCTCTGCTGAACAGAGCTTTGCAGGCCAGGCTGAAAATGTTTTCTGATAAGCAACAATAAACAACCTTGAGAGCGAGAGCCAAAGACTTCAGACTCATTCTTGGACAGCTGGGTTGGAGAACAGAGACTTTTTACACATCTTGGGGTCNACCCAAAAACAAAAACCGCTCTCCTTCCCACTGCCCCCGGGGCTCAGCCGATCCTTTTGTCTTTTAAAGTACCGATGATGTACCAGCCATCAGGCTTTTTTCTCTCAGCTAAATGGGAAAAATTCTAACAGCTAAGAAACGAAAAAAAACATGTAACCCCCAACAGCAACAATAAACAATCTTGAGAGCGAGAGCCAAAGACTTCAGACTCATTCTTGGACAGCCAGGTTGGAGAGCAGAGACTTTTTACACATCTTGGGGTCCTCTTGAGCACAGGAAACCCCGAGACCAAGGGAAGGTGTCAGCCAGGCTCTCCTGGTGGCTTGTGGGGGGATTTTCCCCCACCTGGAGGCTGCTGAAGCTTTGCAACCCCTGATGATTTGTGTGAGCCACAGACAGAGTAGAGGGGCTTTGCTTTTTCGGTCTTCAAATGTTGTTTGTTATTTTCTTATCACAAGGTTCGAGCCAGGAATGACACAGGCTCTGCACTCTGGGAAAATATGTCAGCCAAAGCCTCCAAAGGCTCAAAATGTCTGAATTTATACAAGATAAGGTGACCAATTACTTGATACCATGTTCCTAAAATGTCTACTCTTATTACTCTACTCCCAATACCTAATTATTTGTCTGTTCACTCAACACTTGCACTGAGGCCAATTCTATCCAATAATTTTGTGTTCCCATCACTGCAGAACATGGAGTAGGTGAAGAAGAGGGAAACTGAGGCAATGCTCACAATTCTCCATTTTGATTCCTCACCCCAATTATATAAACCCCAAAATATACATTTTCACACTACCAACCATACTACTTTCTAATTCACACACTGGTTGTTTGCANAACCCCGAGACCAAGGGAAGGTGTCAGCCAGGCTCTCCTGGTGGCTTGTGGGGGGATTTTCCCCCACCTGGAGGCTGCTGAAGCTTTGCAACCCCTGATGATTTGTGTGAGCCACAGACAGAGTAGAGGGGCTTTGCTTTTTCGGTCTTCAAATGTTGTTTGTTATTTTCTTATCACAAGGTTCGAGCCAGGAATGACACAGGCTCTGCACTCTGGGAAAATATGTCAGCCAAAGCCTCCAAAGGCTCAAAATGTCTGAATTTATACAAGATAAGGTGACCAATTACTTGATACCATGTTCCTAAAATGTCTACTCTTATTACTCTACTCCCAATACCTAATTATTTGTCTGTTCACTCAACACTTGCACTGAGGCCAATTCTATCCAATAATTTTGTGTTCCCATCACTGCAGAACATGGAGTAGGTGAAGAAGAGGGAAACTGAGGCAATGCTCACAATTCTCCATTTTGATTCCTCACCCCAATTATATAAACCCCAAAATATACATTTTCACACTACCAACCATACTACTTTCTAATTCACACACTGGTTGTTTGCACTCCATCCCAAAACCTTAGAAGCTTTCTCCATGGATGGAGGTTAAAACCAGAGTTTTCCTGCGGGTCAGAACCTTCCAGGACGGGCAGAGAAATATTCCCCGTGTCCCTGATCCCCACAGTGGCTCACATGTGTCTTGGACCAAATTATTTTTAAGTCTGCCCCATCTTTGGAAATGCTGAGTTCCCAAATCAAGAGCCACAATCCTCCCTATTCCTGCCTGACCCTGAGATATCGATACAGCCTGGAAGTGCCTGGAAGTGGAGTCCAGATCCAGCCCCACTGCATTGTCTGTCATGGAACCACAGACTGCTCTGGGCTGGGAGAACCCTGCTTCCAGCCCCACTGATGGGCAGGGATGCCAACCACTAGATCAGGTACATGATCCAGGTACAGCTGTTTTTACATGATGGAGGGTCATAAATGTATCAGCAATTTTTAAATTAAAGGGTCCCGTTCCTTCACCTCCCCTTCCCCCGTACTGGTTTTGTTCAGAACTGCACAGCTTCCATTTAAACCCATTGTTCAACTTCTTTCATCTGTAGTTTCTGGGGTGTTATTTCCAGGACAGTCTTAAGCTGCACTAAGGGAAATTTAGGTTGGATGTTAGGAAAAAGTTCTTCACAGGAAGAGTGCTAAAATACTGGAATGGCCTGCCTGGGGAGGTGGTGGAGTCACAATCCCTGGATGTGTTTATAAAAAAGACTGGATGTGGCACTCGGTGGCTTGGTTTAGTTGAGGTGTTAGGGCTGGTTTGGACTCCATGATCTCAAAGGTTTCTTCCAACCCAGTCATTCTGTGAATTCTGTGAATTCTGTGAAACCCTGGAAGTGTCCTAGGCCAGGTTGGATGGGGCTTGGAGCAACCTGGTCAAGTGGAAGGTGCTCCTGCCCTGGGCAGGGGATGGAACACTTTAAGATCCCTGCCAACCCAAACCACTCTGACTTTATGATTTGATGATATTTAAAGTTACCTCCCAGCCCAGCCTGTGATTCAATGACCCCCAGGCAGACTCTGTGGAAGCTCTAAGGGCTGTACAGCTGGGAAGGTCTGTCCTCCATGGCTGAGAATTGGCCCCTGACTGGGCTCCTCTTTACTCTGCACCCAGTTTTCTGTATTTCTGATATTTTTAACATGTGCAAACAATAAACAGCTTGGTGTGGACAGGTTGGAGTTACACTTTCCCCGTTAGACAGCTGAAGCACAAGGAGTCAGCAGGAGTCTCACAAACACTCCATATGCTGTTCCTGAGGGTTTGGACATGGTATTAACACCTTTCCTGGCTTAGGGGAGACAGGATAACCCTGTTGAGGCTGTGAGTGCCAGGACAGCGCACTGTGGTCAGTGGCACCTTGTGACAGGCTGCAGAGGAGCCCAGCACTGCTCTGGGACCTCAGGAATTGATCTTCACATCTCAGTGCTCAGCCACCCTGAGTTCATGGCTTATTTCCTTCCCATATGCCACAGGCAGAGCAAACTCAAGAGAAATTATAAAAAGTCCAAATTGATATGACCATATTTCCCATAAATAAGGTCTGTTCTGGCACTGGGACCATCTCAAACACCATCACTGGCCCTGGTTCCAGTACAAACTGGGCTGCACAGTCCCTGGGGACCTTGTTTGTTCTCAACAGCAGAGATGAAAAAGCAGCTGCCTGTGTCAGCCCTGCTTCTGCAAAGGGCCTGCTGGAGACTGGGGGAAAGAGCAGGTGGATTTAACCTCAGAACTCAGGAGATAAAGAGAAGTCAGCCCCTTTCAGTCCCCCTGTGATGATTCACTGTCCTTCTGAGCTCCCTGAGCATCTGACACCACAAGCCAGCTCCAGCTCTGGGCTCATTCTGAGCCCTCAGTCTGCTTTTTTCCCCAGTGGGACAGCCCTGGACTCATGTTCACCCACGATCTGACATCATTTTCTCCACCACTCAACCCCCACCCCTGCCTCCCCTGCTGTTCTGTTGTGTCCCATGTCCATACCCTGATGCTCAAGTCATGTCCTTTATCCTCTGACAAATAAAAGTCCAGTTGCACCCAGTGACACATGAAGAACTGTGTCATTCTCTGTTTACCTCCAGAAATGGAGAGATTTTGATCCCTGGGCTAAACTTTGTTGTAACAGAGCTGCCCATTGCTGCTGGGCTCTGCACTGACCCAGAGGAGCACAGAGAGAGGCTTTGAGCTTTACACCAAGTAAATGGTGTAAAGAGATCCCAGAGATGGGTTTGTGCCACTGTGACCCACAGCAGTGTCTGGGACAAGTCCCTGTGCATGTTTAGAGCAGGGGCATCATCCTCCCAACCCGGCTCGTGGCAAGGCCCACGGCGCGTGAGGAGTTAATGAAAACTGCTGGATTAAAATCATTACATTGTCACTGGCAATCCCCGCTGTTAGCCACGGGGAAGGGCCTCGTCTGCAGCTCCCTTACAATAAAATGAAGGTAATTTCATCCAGTCACCTGCTGCTGACCTATTTCAAGGACCCAGAGCAGGGCAGAGCAGGTCGCGGCTGCCCCAGCCCACGGCAGCCAGGGCACACTGTAGGTGACAGGAAAACTGTCACCTGGGTCTGGGGACACTCTCTGGGGACACAGGGCACCCCCAGCATCCTCTCAGCGCGGGCAGCATGAGCAGAGTGCTGTGCTGGGCTGCCAGAGGTGCCTGGGGAGGGAAGGGGCTGCACAAACCCAGCTGAGCCCCAGCCGGGGCTCACAAGCCAGCACAGAGCCCATCCTGTGCCTGCCTCTGCTGCTGCCCAAATCCCCACATCCCCCTGTGGGCTGAGGAAGGGGAAGCTTCCCTGGATTCATTGCCACTGGAGCTGCAGCTTTCCAACCTGGGCTTTTAAGGCTTGAATCAGCTCTTGGTTCTTCCAGTGATTATTTGGTTTGCACAACCAAGTCGCTGCAGTGGCTGCAGTGGTGAGCTGCATGCTGGTGTCCCCTTGCATTGGAGGCCAGGCTGGGAAGCAGCCAGAAACCAGCTCCAGCATCCTGGGAAATGCCAGAGGATACAGCCCTGCTGAAAAGAAGCACAAGCGTGCTGAACCCCCTCCCTGGTCCCCAGCAGGGATTGCCTGGCTTGGCTGGGTCACTCTTCAGGGAGACACAGAGCTCAAGCCTCCCATACTCTGTAGGGGATGTACAATGATATTAAAAAGTTATTATATCTCTTATAATATTCTGTGTTTTCTAGCTCCCCAAGGCCCTTGGTGACTATGGGAGAAATGCTGCTTTCATCAAAAAAAATTCAGAAAGCTTTTGCAGCCCCACTGGCTGAGAAAAAAGCAGTGGATGTGATCCCAAGGGTGTCTAAAGGCAGCTGTAGGGGGAAAAAATTCCTAAAACCTTCATGGCCCTAAGCCAGTCATAGCCAGGCATGAATCCACCAGTATCTTCTCCGCTGGTTGCCCTCAGCCCTCTCCAGGGTTTCTCTTATCCATGCACACCTTCCCCTCAGGCTCCCATCTCTCTCCAGCCCTGGAGCCTCTCTAACCATTTTCTCTCCACCCAAGCAAGCTGATATTCCCCTTTTCCCAGGCCACTCCACAGCTCCAAACTCTCCTGGTGTCTCCCCCAGTGGACACAGGGTGGGGGAAGGCAGCAGGGGGAGGCGGGAAAAAGGAATAATGGGGTGGGGGATGCTGGGCATGTGCAGGGTGATGCCACCACCTGTCACGGGGACATCTGGGACCCCTTCCATGTTAACTCATCCTGGCCTGAGATGGACCAAGCTCAGCCTGATCATGCCCAAGGAAACTCAAAGAAACCCACTGCTGGCCATGACAGGGGTGATGGAGCTGCTGGGTGGGTAGAAATCATGGACTTAATTAATAATTCCAATTATGAGGGTTGGGAAAGCTCTCTAAAATCTCCAAGCTCGACCCTGCACTGCCAGGTCTGCTCCTAAGGCACGTCCCCAAATGCCACATTCACATGGTTTTGAGCCCTTGCAGGGATGGTGACTCCACCAGTGCCCTGGGCAGCCTGTGCCACTGCCTGAGCACCCTTTCTATAAGGAATTTTATCTATGATCCAACCTAAAGCTCCCGTGGCACAACTTGAGACCATTTCCTCCATTCCTGTCACTTGTTACCTGAGAGCAGAGCCCAACTCCCACCTGGCTCCACCCCCCAGCTGACAAAACTGCACAAAAAGGCCTTTGTGGTGGCAATTTTCTTAAATTGATGGAGAAGGAAATGGTGAGAGCTATTGGCACAAAGATGATGAGGGCAAGGCTCATGGAGCTGCACCTGGGCTTCCTGAGGGATCCAGGGGAAGGTCACTGGGATGGATGGAACCAGAGAACCAGAAGGGAGAACTCACTGCAGCTTCCACTGCCTGAAAGGGCAGGAGAGAGAATGGAGCCGGATTTGGGTGTGCAGAGAAGGGACAGTGGCAATGGGCTAAGGCTGCCCAGAGCAGCTGTGGCTGCCCCTGGATCCCTGGCAGTGCCCAAGGCCAGGTTGGATGGGGCTTGGAGCAGCCTGGGACAGTGGCAGGTGTCCCTGCCATGGCAGGGGAAGATGAAATGAGCTTTAAGGTCCCTTCCAACCCAAACCAGTCTGGGATTTTGGGGTTCTGTATTACTGTACAATGGGGCACACAAGAAAACTTCTTTACCTTGAGAGTGGACGAGCACAAGGAGCCAAAAGTCTCTGCTGCAGACCACATGAAGTGAGTCCTGTCCTTGAAAACAGGTTTCCCTTTCTTGTGAGGAAGATTAATAACTTTCCATTTTTAAAACACATAAAGGTTTCCTGTATCTTCACTTGACTCCATGAAAAATAATATAAAAAAAAATATTTAAAAACTCCAGAATTTGAAATGTTAAAAACTACTCTGGTGGGCCTGGTTGTGTCATTTTAACACTCTTGTGATTGTGTGTTTTCCTACCTTACCTGCAATGGGAAATCATCATTTCCAAGGCCCTTTGCTAGAGGCACAAGGTGGATTATCAGACCTGTGTCCTTCGTTTAGGAATAATAGCCATTAAACTCCTTGTTGCTATGGGGCTGCAATTTCCAGAGGCGATCCCCATTATGGGAGAGCTGGCTGCTGGCAAGCAGT
This sequence comes from Anthoscopus minutus, assembly GCA_013399455.1. Taxonomy (NCBI): domain Eukaryota; kingdom Metazoa; phylum Chordata; class Aves; order Passeriformes; family Paridae; genus Anthoscopus; species Anthoscopus minutus. The sequence goes on from VWYI01015144.1 coordinate 121,987, forward strand.
TAATGAGAGAGCTTTGAAACAGCTCAGTGAAAACCCAGCTCCCTGCAGGCTTCAGAGCAGCTATGAAAGAAGAGAGGGAGCCAGAGCTGGGTCCAGCTGTGACAGCCCCGGTGTGGGGTGGTGGCAGCTTTGCTGTGGCTGCACAGGCTGGGGGAAGCCCCTGTTGGAGCCAGCACAGAGGATTTTCTGCAGAGATTGATCTTAGAATCAGAGAATTCCAGATTGGTTTGGGTTGGAAGGGATCTTAAAGCTCATCCAGTCCCCCCCCTGCCATGGCAGGGACACCTTCCACTGTCCCAGGCTGCTCCCAGCCCTGCCCAGCCTGGCCTTGGGCACTGCCAGGGATCCAGGGGCAGCCCCAGCTGCTCTGGGCACCTGTGCCAGGGCCTCACAGGGAACAATTTAATCCCAATATCCCATCTCTCCCTGCCCTCTGGCAGTGGGAAGCCATTCCCTCTTGCATTCCAGACCCTTGTCCCCAGTCCCTCTCCAGCTCTCCTGGAGCTCCTTCAGGCCCTGCCAGGGGCTCTGAGCTCTCCCTGGAGCCTTCTCCTCTCCAGGTGAGCACCCCCAGCTCTCCCAGCCTGGCTCCAGGGAAGCTCCAGCCCTGGAACATCTCCGTGCTCCCAGTGCCCAAAGGTGCAAAGACTGAACTCTCTCCTGTGTGTTAATGACCTATGGATAATTAGGGAGTTTGTGGCATCCAGGACAGGTCCATTTGCTCTCTGGCTGCAGGTCCAGGAACAGGGAGAATTTTTGTCGCAACATGTGGGCAAGTTGAGAAAGATTAAAAAAAAAAAGTGTTTTCTGTAAATGAAATATATGGAAAGGAGTTTACTCTTGTCAAGGAGCCAGAGGGCTCCATGCTTCCTGACGGACCACAAGCTGGGGGCCAGGGATGATCCCTGATCAGTCAGAGATTCCACCAGCCCTGTGGCACCTGAGCAGCACCAGCCTCATGGGGAGGAGAAATCCAGAGCCTCCTTCTTTGGAAGGCTGGGGATTGTTGGAGTCAGAGGCACAGAAAATGTCCCTTACCTGTGCTGACAGGCTCTGACACCCAAGAGAACACTGAGCTGAGCCTAAAACCATGGGGAAAGCTTCTAAAGCTAAGTATAGAAAGTAACAATGTGAGCATGCAAGTTAGATAGAGTTAAATTCAATCACTGGGTGAGAAAGAATTTGGAGTTTTAGGTATGGTAATATGTAGATACAAGATGGAGGATTTGGGGCATTGTCTCTTTCTCCTTCTTGTTCTTCTTCTTCCTTCTTCATCTTCTTCTTCTAAGGGGTTTTGGGTAATACTGAGTGATTGGAGAGGAGTCCACATAGCAGCACACAGGTGTCAGGTCACTGGGTCATTAATGAAAATAAGTTAGTTGGCATTTGCTTGTTGGGTAAATGGACACATAAAAGACCTTGGAGAGGTTCTTTGTCCCTCCATTTTGCTCTCTGTTTCTCTAGTGCACATAGCTCCTGGTAGTCTGGATATATGTAACATAGATAGGAAAGAATAAACAACCAAGACTGAACATGAAAAAAAAAGAGCCTCTCTCTCATTAATCCTGGTCCTGAGAAGAAGAACAGAACCCCTGGTGTCACACCCCAGACAGGGGCTGGTGAGGCAGATCCAGCTTCAATTCAGTGGAATCCACAGCCAGGGAATGGGCACAGCTGCACTGGGGAACAGCAGAGTTACGGCAAATCCCAGGCGAGGAGAAAAGGCTCAGGTTTGGAGCTTAAATGCAGCCCTTTGGGCCAACAGACAGGGCAGGGAGGGGGAGGCTCCAGGTGAGGCTGGCCCAGGCCATTGGTACTCCCAGAGCCTTGGCAAATCCTCCTGGAAATGAGGCATATCCAATTCTGAGCAGGGAGCAATGTTCCCTGTTTTGTTTTATTTTAGCACAAATTTATCTTAAAAAAATAAACCAAATCTCTAAGTCTTGGGATCCTGACATATGGAAAAAAAAAGAGTAAAACCACTGTGCATCTGTATTACTTTGAAGAAACCTTTGAAAACCTGTCCTGGCTGCCTCCAGGATGGAATATTTCCTCTCAGGCTTCTGACTCTTGATTCCCTGAGCTGGGCAGTGACAGCAAATGGCACTGCTGGCCTCCACTGCCATCTGAGCCACGCCATTGCCACTAATCCTGGAAACAGGAACGTGCAGCTGGAGCCCCTCAGGAGCTCTGCTCCATCCTTTGACTTTCAAAGCTCACTTCAGCTACACAAAACCATCAATAAAATGAACCAGCTGGTAACGGGACACAAAGGCTGACAATGGTGCCCGGTAGGACACAAAGGACACCCAGTGGGACAACAAAGTCCTGGCTGGGCTCTGCAATGTGGGGCCGTGGGAGGGGCAGAACCCCCCTCATCCCCTCCTGGTTCAAAGGGCAGCCAGGAGAGAAGGGCAATTAGAGCTGGCAATTGCCTCGCCCAGCAGCCCCCCTGTGTCCCTGGGAGAGACTGACAGCCCAGGGAGGAGGGGACAGTGCAGCAGAGCCCCTGTCCCTGGGACATGGCACTGCTCTCCCGGCATCAGACAGTGCCTGGACTGCTGAGAGCCTCCCTTGTTCTTTTTCTAATTCTTTCTTTAACTGCTCAAGCATCAGGGCCTGGTTCATATGCTCAGACTGTTCTGTTTGAGGCGCTTTTTCTTCCTGCCAATAAAAAAAAATCTGACTGTAAAATTCCCCCATCAGTCCCCTCTAGTCAGCAAAACCAGAGCTTGCCATGTTCCCTGTGTGGGGACCTGCTCTGAACCAGGGGCTGGGCAGCAGCTGGGGCCTTCCTGAACACCTGTAAACGCATCTTGAGGCAGGAAAATGGCAGGAACACCCTTCAAGGCAGAGAGATTGCAAATCAGTACTGGGGGAAAGGCATAAGGGAGAGATTTCCCCTGTGTGATCATGGAATCATTGCATCCCAGAATGGTTTGGGGTAGAAAGGACCTTAAAGATCATCTCATTTCAAACCCCTGCCATGGTTGTGGTGATGAGAGAGCCTTGGCTGATGGGAGATGACTGGGCTGGCTGACTCACACCCAGCTGCCCACTGCCCCAAAAAATTGGGGAAAAAAGGCAGCAAGAAAACTCATGGGTTGGGATAAGATGGGGAAATCACCAATTGCTGTCACAGGTTAAAACAGATACAATTTGGGAAAAGAGAAATTAATTTATTGCCTTAAAATTTGGGTAGTGGGAAACAAAAAGACAAACAGCAAACCAAAATGTTTCCTCCTCAGTCCTTTCTCTGATTCAGTTTTTCTTCTTCACTCCAAACTCCTCTAATCAGCCTCCTCCAAGAAAAAGTGGTGCAAGGGACATTGAGGGCAGCAGGTCAAGGCCAGCACAAAGTGGTTTCTTCCTCCTGCTCCTTCCACCTCTCCTTTCCTGTGCTCCAGCATGAGAACCCCACAGGCTGCAGTCCTTGAGGAAATCCTCCTGCAGTGTGGTCCTTCACGGGCTGTGCTTTCTTCAGGAATATCCATTTGCCCTGGAGTGGTTCTCCATGGGATGCTGTGTGAGTACCTGCCATGGCATGGTCCCCTCCACAGGTGCAGGGAACATCTGAGTCCTCCTTGGGCTGCAGGGAAAATCTACAGCCCCATGGAGCCCCTCCTGCTCCATCTTGCTGCTCCTCTTTCTCTTCTCACTTCGCTCTTTCCTTCTCCTCCCATCTGGCATTCTCTTCCTTTTTCTGAAATGTTTTCACACATTTTCACGGTGAAGCCATCAGCTTCACTGGTGGGCTCAGCCTTGGCCATGAGCTGACTGGGATCAGCCCCTGAGGGGGCTCTGCTGACTGGGACTCCCCCACTGCACACCCTGGCCCCCCAAACCCTTCCTGGGAAAGCCCATGTGGGATGGCAAGCTGCATCCCCAAATTAGAGATGGGGAAATGGGGTGGGAGAGGAACTCAAGAAGAAGGAGGAGTTTCTGGAAGCAGGAGAGGTGTGGGGGGCCCAGCAGGTGCCACAGGAGGGAAGAGGTTCTGTGTGGGGGGAATTTCCCACGCTGCTGATTTCCAAAGCGTCTGCATTAATCACCTCAGTGCCAGAGGTTGTTTCTGGGCAGGGATGGAAAAACAATTCAGTTGCAGAGAGCCTGATGGGTATTCTGGCTCTCTGCTGCAGGTTAACCTGTGTGGAATACCTGGCAAGGCAGAGCTCCTTGCCTGGCCATGGAGACAGATGCAGCCAGCCCAGCGGGACCTGGGCAGATCTTTGTGTTGATCTGCAGCTGAGGGGAGGAAGAAGCCTAAACAGCCCTCAGCCAGCTGTTGGTTTTGGTCATCCCCTATCCCACTGACTCCTGCTCTATTCCACAGATTGACCTTTGCAGCCCTTTGGTGTTATGAAACACAAAATCCTCTGGCTGCAGTCCCCGCTCAATGTTCCCTCCTGGCTGTGGCTCCCTGGGTCACAGGAGGGAGAGGCTGCCCTGAAAACCACAACATCTCCTTACGCCCCTTCTGAGGTTTCTCTGAGCTGGGACCCAGTGAAAAACCATTCAGTGGAGGCCACTCTCAGGCCCCCCAGGGATGGGTTAAGAAATATTGGTCGTTTGGCTTAATAAGTAAGTTTTAAATCAGAATAGGTCACTCAGAGTTATAACATTGTGTGGTTTAGCTGCTTGCTTAGCTTTCCTTTCTTAGTCTGAGTAGCTGGATTTGCAGAAGCCTCAAGTCACAAGCCCTGAACTCTCACCCAGCTGTGCTTTTGGGTGGAATGGAGTTCATTTTCCCAGTAATTTTCCTCGTAGCTGGTACAAAGGTGTGTCTTGAATGCAGCAGGAGAATAACGCGGGTAACACACAGATGCTTGAGCTGCTGCTGGGCAATGCTTTCCCCAGCCAGGAAGGGTTTGGGCTCCCAAGCTCTGCTGGCTCAGTGAGTGCTCAGGAAGCACAGAGCAGGAGATCAGGAGGCTCCAGCCATCAGTGGAAGCTGCAGCTCCACAAGACAAGAGAAGTCAGTGGCCTGTGTGCATGGAGAGACAGAGTCCAACAAGGAGAGAGAAGACCCCAGAGCAAACATCACCTCTGGAGGCATGAAGAGCATGAGCTGCAAGGGTAGGAAAGGGATCTCTTTTTTCAGGTCCTTCTGCAGAGACACCATCTCAAGCTGCTCCCAGTGCTGTAGCACTCAAATATTTCTTTTTTTTTTTTTCTGGGACTCTGCTGCAGGAAGCCAAGAGCAAAGAAACTTTTCTAACAGTTTGACATCTCAGGTGGGAGCCAAGGCCACAACCTTGGATCTTTTCATCTCCAAAGATCCATTACCAGCAACGTGTGAGCTCCTCTGGCACCTTTGGCATGGGAGGCTGTGGAGGATTAGGAATGGAATTCTCCAGTTTAGTGCTCCCACGCTGGCCCTGGCTTCCCTCTCCCCCTCCACCTGTGGATGGCTGAAGAGGACAACTGGAGGCATGAAAGATAAAGATGGCAGGTTGAGATAAGAACAATTTACTGGAAACATCGATGAGATAAGAAAATGAACAATTACAGCAACAATACTAAAGACAAAAGGGTGTTAGAAACAATTCACTTGGAAAGAAACACCCTCAAATAATAGACAATACCCAACCACTTCCTCAGCTAAAGGGACCCCTTTCCCCCTTCTCCCAGAAGAGTCCTTTTTCCCGGCTCCCAGCAATTCCATACAACCTTCAGGTCCTGGCCATGCCCCTTCCAAGCTACTGCAAAAATTAACCCTGTCCTGGTCAGAACCAAGGCCAAGGCACCAAAGGATGAGTGTTAAAGTTCCATCAGTAGATTTGGTGAAAATCCTGCAGTGGGATTCTCTATACTGGGGGCTGGGGGGTTGAACCCCTCTCCTGCTGCTCCCCCAGGCACAGCCTGGTCAGCACAAGGCACACAGAGAATGGGATTTAAATCCCTCTTAGCTCCTGAAAATGATGGGAAAATAGACCCAGCACTGAGAAAGGGATGCCTTTAACTGAGGTACTACAAAACTGGGAAAAGAATCTTCGGCACAGCAGGTCTATCAAAAAAGCACAGAGATATTTCACATGGAGGACATTGGCCACTTATAGCCAGAGATGGAGCCCCAGCAGAGCAGTGGCCACCACCAGGGACCTTTGACAGCACAGACTCACGTTTCTGAGGCATTGCCTGGGTTCCCAGGCCAAAGGGGATTGTTGGTATGTGTGGGACAACTGGGCCTGAAGCCACCAGAAAGAACATTGGCAGCAGGGACAGAAGGAAATCAGAGCTCCCAGAAATGGGGAGCGACAAAACCATGAGGAGCCTGATCTACTCTAATTAGCAAGGAAGTCATCAGCAGCTCCATTCACCAAAATCTGGGCACAGCTCTGGGGCACAGGCACGTGGCTACACAGGCTCCACTGGATATTTTGGGCACTGCCAGATTCTGGGCTGCTGTTGGAGATGCTGGAAGGGATGGTACTGGGGAGAATGCCTCTGCCCATGAAGATCTGAAGAAGGAATAGGATGGCAGCTCCCCTGAGGTGCAAAATCCCCCTGGATCTGGAATGTGACTGGGTGCACAACCACACCCTCCTCCTTGGAGAGCTTTTATGATGTACTTTATAAATGATATGATATGATATGATATCAAATTATATGATATGATATGATATGATATGATATCCTATGATATGATATGATATATTAAATTATATGGAATTATATGAAATTATATGGAATTATATGGAATTATATTATATGGAATTATATTATATGGAATTATATGGAATTATATTATATTCATAACATAATATAGAATAGAATAAAACAGAGTAGAACATAATATAACGTAATATAATGTAATATTACATAACATTTTATTAACATTAACATACATTAGCATAACACTAACATAAAATTAATATAACATTAACATAACATTACATAACAGTTTATTATCATCATTTCCAGCTCACAACATGTTACGGATACCCACAGCACAGCTCCCCATTTTCCACTCTGCTGTACTGCTGGAGCTGGGAAATCACCAGCAATCCTCCCTCTGGCTGCATCCCTGGACAGATGCTGTGCTGCTTGTGGAGGGGTGAGGCCTGGCCCATTAATCCATGCTCAGAGAGGCTGGCAGCTGGATTAGTGCTTCAGATGCTCTTAACATCTGCAGCTGCAGGACAGCCCCAAATTCCTCAGCTGGAAGCTGGAGGTAGCAGCAAGGCTGGTAAGAGCTCTTTTTGGGGGATTGGGGATTGAGTTGCTGCTGCCAGGTAGATGGATGAGGGAGTGGTGATGGGAGATTTTGTGGGAAGGATGGTGGTGGTGCAATTATCCTGGCACTTCAATCCTGTCCTGCAGTCCGTGGGCTGTGGGTGTGATTCCCAAGGGTAAGGGGGTGTTTTTGGCTGTGTAGAGGGAACAAGGCAAAGGAGCCTTGCAGGGGGCTGGAAGGACGCTGTGGAGAAGCCACAGTGAAAATGCGTCAGCCCTGAGGGTCTCAAAGTTTCAGTTTCTTGTGTTTGGAGATGAGATGAGGATGGTCAAGGGAAGTCCCAGAGCTTGGGAGTAAACACAAGGTGCTGCCAGACCAGAGGCAGAGAGAGCCAAGGTATTGCTGAGGACCTTTGTGGTTACTGTGGTTTATCTGATAGAATGGTTTGGGTTGGAAGGAACCATCTCATTCCAGCCCCAGTCCAAAGCCAGTCTGTCCCTGCAGCTCTGCTTACCTGAACTGGGCTTTGTTACCTGGGGTTTTGTTACCTCTTTGCTCTGCTTTTTTCCTGCACCAACTCTGTTCTCTTCATCACAGGGGTTTATAAACCCTTTATTTGTGGGAACCAGCAGCACAGGGGATGAGAAGAGCGTCCTGAGCAGCCATGGAGGGGTTACAGCTGCGGGTAAGGATCCCCTCGTGCACCTCCCACTATCCACCAGAGTGCCTGGCAGATAAGGGGGGAGAAATCCCAGCTCCATCTCTGTCCTGTGAGCCTGGGAGCTGGGAATGACTCCCTTGTGTGTCACTGTGGGGGAACTCCAGAAGGCTGCTCAGGATTAAGCCCAGAGAGTGCCTGAGCTCCCAGTTTAACTCCCCTCATCCCCTCCCCTTGAGCAGCTCCCGGGGCTGGCTGGAGGCACTCAGGGACTGGCCCTCCCCTGCTTAATCGCCTCCTGTTCAGATGTCAGGAGGAGATGAAGCTGCTATAAATAGATGGTGAAGCCCTCCTGGTTTCAGCTGTGATTCACACACATGGCACAGAAGCATTAGGAAGAATTAACATCCAATCTCTCAGGCACTTTCCTGTGCAAACACCATCCTGTCCCTGTCACTTAAGCTCCTTCCCCTGGGGAGATCAGCAGCACTCTCTGGAGGGCCTGGATGGGCCAAATGGATGGGGAAACCCAGAGCAGGACTCTTGGGGAGATAAACTTGGAGCAGAACTCTTGGGAATACAAACCTGGAGCAGAACTCTTGGGGAGATAAACCTGGAGCAGGATTCTTGGGGAGATAAACCTGGAGCAGAACTCTTGGGGAGATAAACCTGGAGCAGGATTCTTGGGGAGATAAACCTGGAGCAGATCTCTTGGGGAGATAAACCTGGAGCAGGATTCTTGGGGAGATAAACCTGGAGCAGGACTCTTGGGGAGATAAATCTGGAGCAGAACTCTTGAGGCAATAAACCTGGAACAGGATTCTTGGGGAGATAAACCTGGAGCAGGATTCTCGGGGCAATAAACATGGAGGAGGATTCTTGGGGCAATAAACCTGGAGCAGAACTCGGGGAGAGAAACCTGGAGCAGGATTCTTGGGGAGAGAAACCTGAAGCAGGACTCTTGAGGCAATAAACCTGAAGCAGGATTCTTGGGGAGATAAATCTGGAGCAGAACTCTTGAGGCAATAAGCCTGGAGCAGAACTCTTGAGGCAATAAACCTGAGCAGGATTCTTGGGGAGATAAACCTGGAGCAGAACTCTTGAGGCAATAAGCCTGGAGCAGGATTCTTGGGGAGATAAACGCGGCTGCTGCAGCTGGTGACGAAGCAGCACTGCCCGTGACACAGAGCTGCCTTTGGGAGATGCCAAGGGCTCCTGCTCCCCCCTGCCTGGGGCTCAGGCTGGCCAGGATGGGGTTGTTGAGGTGCCCACACACCTGGAGGAGGGACAACAGCCTTTGGGACTGAGGCAGCTCCTGGATGTGGTACGTGAGGGGCTGGGGGGTCTTCCTGGCTCTCCCTAATCCCTGCTGAGCTGAGCCTTGACCGAGCGACTCTGGTGGGGCAGGACAGTGACCTGGGTGGTCCGTGGGGAATCCCCAAGATTTTTCCCCATCCTAATTTTGCAAAGCTTAGGGGGGGAGCAAAAGGTATCCTGCTGCTAAGCTGTCCCCGTGGGAAGCTGTGTGAACTCATTCCTGCATGTGTTTGCATTCATTTGCATGTGCTTAAGTGCTCAGTGTCCCCCTCCCCCTGCCTTGCTGTGTCTGTGCTGCGAGCAGTGACAGTCACAGAGACACAGAGTGAGGGGAAAACCAGAGGAAGGTGAGACCAGACAGGTCCTGGAGTGGGAACTGTGATGAGTGTTTATAGGGATCGATCCATCTGCTTGCCTGACAGTCTCCCAGGTGCAGGAGAAAAGTGGAATTTTCCCTGGAAGGTAGTTTGGAGGGTAGAGCATCTCCTCAGGTGAATGAATATTTCTCATATGTTCGGGTATCTGGTGTCCCATCAATAAAGGAGAGATCCATATCTCTAGTCCATGCTGTTGTCAGGGTTTCTTTGCATTCCCACTGCATCACAGGGCAGAGAAGGAAAAAGAGCCATTCAAAGCACTTGTGATGCACATGAAAGGGAGTTTGGACTGAAGGGTGAGTTTGGCCTAAAAGATGAGCTCAAAGTCTGTGTCTCTGTGTCCTCAGAGTTAGTGGCCCAGGGAGTCTGGAGTCCATGAGATGAGGAATGCACCAGAAAATAATCTTCTCACCTTGTTCTTTGGGACTCAGGAATCAGGGCTTCTCAGGAAAGCCAGGAAAGAGGCAGAAAAATGATCAGAGGCACTGAAAATTGGTGGAGGAGTCAATGTTATTAAGAAGGGACTAAATCCAAGAAAGTTACCCCATGGCCACTGCAGGGCAGAGGGCCCTGTCCCACCCCTCACTGCAGGAAAACAGCTCTGGGTGACATCCTGAACACACACTGAGCCCTGCCAGGACATTAAAGAGATCTCAGCACAGGCTTTTCCTTGAGTGATGGAATCTCCTGCCAGCTAATGCCCTGAAGGAGGTTGGTATATCCAAACAAAAACGGGCTTGGTGTCAGGATGGCATTCCCCTATTTAGAAACACATCACAGGCTGGAATATGGACCTGGAGCGCTCAGGCAGGCTCAGGTGTGAGTGCTCAGGTCTGCAGGCACCTGCACAGCCTTCAGCCATCCTTAAATTCTAATTATGTTATGGAAGAACCTGACACAAGCTGCTTTCAGAAATTCCTGTAGGAATGGCTGACCAGGCTGAAGGCCTTCAGGAAAAATTATGATATATTTCTGCTGTTATGCAGAAAGTGGAACTGCAACCCAGAGTCCCAGAGAAGGCTGGAAAACCCAGCTGAATCCACAGTCATGTGGAAGTCTTGGAGAGGCTCTGCAGATTCCCTGGCTGTGAGTGACAAGGCTCAGTTGATTTGCAGAAGCTTTTGCATGAACTATCCTGTATCTCAAAAACAGGGGGGAAAAAAAAAGGCTGTGTGGAAATCTAAAGGGAATATTTCAATCTGTCTGTCCTACAAGTGAGTCCAGACAACCTGAAACAGCTTAGGAATGTGGAGCATATTGGATGCAAATGGCAGGCCATATGTTTTATAACATTAATTGCCAAACTTTCAAAAGCACCCTCCTGACCTCCTGCAGGCAGTGAAGGAGCACAGCTCAGGCTCAGGCACCTCCTCATTTGTCATCTGTTCCTTGTTTTTCTTCAACATTGATCTGGTTCTCTCACCAACCTGGATGGTCTCCAGTGTTTTGAGAGCTGCACACACTCAAATATCAGCCAGTTTCCCAAAACATGGCATCTGTAAATGCCAAGCTTACAGATGGTACGTGATGGAATGGGATTTACAGGCACAACAGAGAAGGGGAAGGGCAGCACAGAGTGAAAAATTCCATCATTCATCTAGAAAAGCTGGATCTGCTCAGATGGTCTGGCTGGTGGCTGCCATGAACAGATGCTGGACTCTGGAAAAAGGGGCTGTAAAGATATCCAAGAATAAGTAGTGGTGGCTGAGAAAGGAGGAAGTGAGAGCTGTAACTGAGACTCCTGCCAGGCTGGGATGATGAACTTCACCTGCAGGGAGGGGAGAAGGCAAAAGGAGTGATTGGAGTTGCACAAGAACCAGCAAGGAGAGGCGAGTTAGCAGCTCAGAGAGCTCACTGAAAGCCAGGAAGTCATTTCTGGTTCCAGTTACCCCAACGTGGGTTGGTCTACCCTGCCCTGGTACTGAAATTATCCCAGAACCCCAGCATAGTTGGGGTTGAAGAGACTTTAAAGCTCATCCCACTCCACCTCCTGCCAAGGGCAGGGACACTTCCACCAGAGCAGCTGAGTCCCGTCTCTGCAGCAGCTTTATTCTCCAGCACAGGGCCTCTCTCACAGGGCACACACAGGTGTTTTCTCTCTCTCACAGCCCATTCCTTTTCCACTCCCAGCAGGGACCCTGCAGCAGGAGCTTCCTCAAGCTCACAGCCATGGAGGTGAAGTGGATCCACGTCCTGGTCGTCCTTCTCTTCCTGCTCTCTGTGGCCATGACCGGCTGCTTCCTGTGGCAGTACAGCCTCCCCAAGGTGGAGCCCAGTGAGTAGGGGGTTTTAATCTTGGTCAGGGTGTGCCACAGAGATTTGGAAGGCTAAAAAAAGCTTTCTTCCCGTTTCTCCCCAAAGAGCATTTCCCCAAACACAGATTTCCCCAGACAGCAATAAAGCAAGGCCACAGAGGAGGTGAGGGCTGGGTTGATGAAGTGACACCACTCTGCTGGTGTCCAAGGATTCTCCATCAGTCCTGGCCTAGATTTGGGTAACTGCTAAGGAGGCATTTTATTTTAGATTCTTCATCTGTTTTTTTCCCCTGTTGTTACTCCAGTTACTCACTCCAGTTTAGAAACAGGAGTAAAACAGGTGTAAAATATGTTACCATGTTCTTCAGCTTCAGGCTTTGCTCTCTTTCCAATTCCCTAAATCTTTGCCCTGGCTTAAGCCCCCTGGTTCACCCTAAAATTCATGGGATCACAAAATCATAGAATGGTTTGTGCTGGAGGGACCTTAAATCCCATCCTGTTCCACCCCTGCCATGGCAGGGACACCTGCCACAATCCCAGGCTGCTCCCAGCCCCATCCAGCCCGGCCTTGGACACTTCCAGGGATCCAGGGGCAGCCACAGCTGCTCTGGGCACCTCTGCCAGGGCCTGCCCACCCTCACAGCCAGGAATTCCTTCCCAATATCCCATCCATCCCTGCCCTCTGGCAGTGGGAAGCCATTCCCCCTTGTCCTTGTCCCTCCATCTCTTGCCCCCAGTCCCTCTCCAGCTCTCCTGGAGCCCCTTTAGGCCCTGGAAGGGATCTGAGCTCTCCCTGGAGCCTTCCCTTCTCCAGGTGAGCATCCCCAGCTCTCCCAGCCTGGCTCCAGAGGGGCTGCAGCCCCTGGAGCATCTCTGTGGCCTCCTCTGTTGATTATAGGAAACTCAACCAATCCACTGAAGGCACTGCATGCACAAGGATCAATACACACAGTGTCAATGGATCAGAGTTTTAAGTAGCTGAAAGGTGGCATAAAATCCACGATGAAGGTGCCACAAGTTTTTCAGGGACCAAGGTCTGAAAAGTTTTCAAACCATACATTTTTATCTCAGAGCACCAGGCTGCCTGTAGGCTGTGTGTATCCATCCCTGTCCATCTCCAAGATTTCCCAGTGCCATTTCCCTCCTCATCTCTATTCCTGATGCTTCAGGTTCACTTGGTAAGCAAGAAGAGGGCATTTTGTCCCCAGCTGACAGAGCAGGGTAGCTGCATTGATGAACACTTTGGGATTAGCCAGGAAAATAATGCCTCCAAGTAAGGGAGTTCCCGTCTCTTTCTGAGCTTAAAGATCTTTGCTGGCCACAAAACTTGAAGCTGTCTGTGGGATATGGAGGCTGCAGCTGATTCAGGAGACAAGTCATGGAGTAGGTGTGGGTCCTGCCAAGTGTTGTTAGTGCTGGATTTCAGGCTGCCCTCACAGGTCACTCCTGGCCCCGTTTCTGAGGTTATGATACACAAGGGATGGCTCTTGGTCACAGTTCTCCTGAACCCCCGCTCAGACTTTCCTCTAGACATGAGCAGCCCCTGACAGGGAGGCTAAACCCACTTCCAGACATCCCAGATTCTTCTGCAGCCCCATTTCTTTACTCTCCCAGATGGCAGAGTTATTTGAAGTACATCCCATGTTGGAAAGAGCAGCAACAGGACACTGTGCTCCTGCCAGCCCTGTTTTACATCACACAGAAATAATTCAGCATTGTCCCCTCCCTATTCAGGAGAGTCCCTTAGGCCAAAGCAAGCAAGAAAGCCTGTGCTGGCTGCTGGGTGAGGCTCAAACTTGTCCATGTGTCTGTTGAAGTCACCTGTGTCACCCTGAACTGTTTTCCAGGTCCATCTGTGATGGAGGTGAGGTCAGAAGCTGTGCAGATGTGTCCCCGCTACCCTGAGCCAGTCCCACTGGACCACCCCCTCCCCATCCTGAAGGAAGCTTTGGAGAAGGTCTGTGGGGAGGAGGGACCTGAGGGACACACAGCTCTTGGCTGCTTTTCTCCAGGGGTGCAGGGGAGGTGGAGGATTTTGCCACTGAACATCCCTGGGGAAGGAGGTGGGGAATTGAGGAGGGGGAGTACGCGTGTACCTAGAAATGGTTGTGTAAAACTCCTTCAGTGAGAAGTTCTCTTGCCCAGAGGGTGAAAAACCCTGGGATGGACAGACATCATCACTTGTCCATCAGAAGGTCTGGTGAACTTCCACCAGCAAAAAATAAGGGCTTTTGGCATCTGGTCCACTATTAGGCAGCCCTCATGTCCTGGAGAGTACCTGGCTCAGGTACTCTCTGGTTCTGGTTCCAATTCATCAGCCAGTGACAATTCTCTATTTTTGTTCTTGCTGGCTTTCCCCATACCCCTGTTTAAAAATTAAAAATATGCTTGTACATACCTCCAGGGAAAGGAGTGAAGGGGAAGGGAAGGAGGAAGGGGAAGGGAACACCTGCTACTATCCCAGGTTGTTTCTACTCTCATCCAGCCTGGCCTTGGGCACTTCCAGGGATCCAGGAGCAGCCACAGCTGCTCTGGGCACCGTGTGCCAGGGCCTCAGGACCCACACAGGGAAGGATTTCTTTCCAATATCCCATCTACCTCTGCCCTCTGGCAGTGGGAAGCCATTCCCTGTATCCTGGCACTCCAGCCTTTGTCCCTTTCCATGGTCTCCATGAGACCAGACCCTTCTCAGGAGGTGCTGGGGCACCAGATGTACACATCTGCACATGTACCAGATGGGCTACATGGGGAGGGAGGGCAAAGAACCCTGACAGAAGGGCTGGGCACAAGTGGATGTTTCCACTTGTGGCTCTCAGCGCACTTCCCCTGGCCATTCAGTGAAGAGATCCCAAGGACATGACTCACTTTGGCTTTTCTTGCCTCAAATTCTGGGTCTGGAAGTGCATTTCTTACATCTTAACCATGGTGTACAAAACAAAAGGTGTGCCTGAAAATGCAAATGACATGTGCAAGATGATAGCGTAGCTTTGAAGAAGTCCCAAAAGCGCAAGATTGAGGCATTCATTGCAGGAGGTGGGTGGTGCAGAGCTGATGGGGAACTCTGTACAGCTCGATGAAGAGCTCTGCACAGCCCTGGCACATCAGGGAGCCAGGAGCAATCACAGCCCTTCAGATGCTCAGAGCTGTTTCTCAAGTTGTGATTTAAACAGGAGCCCAAGCTCCAGGGTGTTTCATGGTATAGGAAGTGTCATGGGCTCTCTGAAAAGTCTTTTTCTCATACATCTTTGACCCTAAAATACCAGTGCAAAGAACAGATGTGCAGAATACAAATTAAAAAAAAAAAGAAGAAATTGCAATTATTACATGTTGATATTTGGTTTTAATCATAAACATTACAAGCATGAGTACCACATCCTTCTACACAGCGGACATGTAGACTGAAAAAGGATAATTCAACAGGAACAATTCAAGAAGAAACAGATAAACAGTTAAAATTTAATATTTTTTTTGCCAGAGAATCAGAGAATTTTTTTGTTCATAGAATCACCCTCGAGCGCTTGGGAGTAACGAGGGCGGATGATCCGGGCCTTCTATTGCTTGGGACAGGCTGGATGCGTTGTGAGACCCTTGTTTTGCAAGTGCATGATTTCCCTTGCTCCCCCAGGTGGATCAGATGCTGCGGCAGAGGATGCACAGCTCCGGCCTCCCGGCCATGTCGGCCATCGCCATCTACAACGACACCGTGCTCTGGACGGGCAACTTCGGCAGGAGGAACGGCTCCGACCCCGCCTCGGGGCTGCCCAGTGAATACACCATCTACAGGTGAGACACCTGGCACGGGGTGAGAGCCAGGAAAGGGAAAATACACTCGTGGAATGCTGATAGCTGGTGTAGGAATTGTGCTGGGCCTCTGAGCACGCCCGGCTGCTCGGGGGACACGTGGTTTGTTGTTAAGGTGGATAGGGATCTGTTTGAGGCTGCCAGGCTCATCCAAAATGTGCTCAGGGATAGAGAGAGAGAGAGGGAGAGTGGAAAGGCCATGGGGGAGGGAGATAGGAGGGAGAAGAGAGGTAGGAGAATGTGGGAACCCAGCATACAGAGAATATTTCTCTGCCTGTCCTGAGCACTCCTGACCCCCAGGAAAGCTCCTTTCAACCCCCATCCATGGAGAAAACTTCCAGAGCTTTCTGAGGGGCTGGAGACAACCCCAGTGTGAATTAGAGAGCAGTGGAGCTGGCAGTTATTGCTTAGTGGAAATGTATTTTTTAGGTTTTACATACTATGGGTGTAAGTGCGGGTTCAAGATGGAGGATTGTGGGCATTGCCTCAGTTTCCCTTCTCCTCCTTCCCTCACTCCATTTTCTGCAGTGCTGAGAGCACAATCTCATTGGGCAGAGTTTGTGCAGTGCCACGTTAGTGAATAGATTGATAACCAGTTATTGGTAGCCCAGTAATAACAATTTATGTTTAGAATACCTAGTGTTAAATAATTGGATTGTTTGTTTTGTATCTAAGGGGACATTTTGTCTCCTTGAGGGCAGAACGGCCTCGTTTGTAAGAGAGCAGAGCCTGCACCATCCATGGCTCAGAACTTATGGTAAGATACAATAAACAATCCCTGAAGAGCAAAAAGAAGTTCCTCTGCTTCATTGATAAAACACAAAAGAAGAACTCAGGGGGCTGGCCAGGGTTATTCCCTACGTGTTGGGAATAACCCGACAGAAGAAGGCCAGAGAGGGCCAGCAAAAAGGAGTTAAGAGAGGGCCAAGGAAGACCTGCCAAAGACAGGGAAGAATTAGAGAGTTAAGAGAGCAAGGTTCTCCTTACAATACATTCTATCTTTCTATAATGAATATTCCAGTTTACACTAACCAACCAACATATAACAGGAAATCCAAGGGGTTTTACATACAGCCTTTAGGAGTGATCTATTATCCTATCTGAATTCACATTCCTCAGATTCTTCCTTGCCTGACCAGGCTTTTGCCAATTATCATCAGTGACTTATATCTCAAAACTGACTTTCATTTCTATTTCGACCTTTGGTTTCTTTACCAGCAAAAGGCTATTGTTTAATTCAGAGGATTCTCTTTTACCTGGCTAGGCTATTAGTAACTAACTCAGTGTCCTGAATCTCAAAGCTAACTTTCATTTCTACTTTGATTATGGGTTTCATATTTTCAGAATCTTTTGCTGAGCATTCATACTTATAAGGTTTCTCTATTTAATCTTCTCCAACAACCTGGGAATAGAGATGCTGTCCCAAACTGCAGATCCATGCAGGAAACTCTGCTGGCTTATGCTGGAACTTTGTAAGACAAAGCAAATTCCCAGAGTGTTATGTGCTGGTGGCTTACTGAGTTGCTTTGGAATTATTTATGTGGGGTTTTTTTTCATTTAATTCTGAAAATATTTTAAATTGGAATAGCAATGACCCTAAAAGAACCTGAAAACATACTACTGCTTACATGGAAATGGCTTCATGTCCAGGGCACAAACCTGAAGACCGAGAGCTGGCACAGATTTGGAGAGCAGAGAGGAAACAGTGTCACAGGATTCAAAAAAATAAAACTAAATGTCAGTTTAGGAAAAACTGATGTTTGGAATGAATATCTACTGAACATGTAAAGTAGACCATAAGCTTATTCATCATTCCAGTGAAGTCAAATTCATACTGGCTGTTAATTTTTAGGTTGAGACAGAATGTTAATGTGTGCTAAAAACCAAAAACAAAGATAAAGGAAATGCTTCCTTCCTCTAAAGATCAGTTTTCAGTGAATTGTAACTGTGTTATCTAAGAAACACAGACTGCATTCTGACTACAAAATTTTGTCCTCAGAGTGAACAGTTTTGGACAGTTTCAGCAGCTGTGATTATCTGTTTCTTTCCCAGATATATAATGGTATATTATATATATATATGGTATATTATGGTATATTATGGACCTCAGGCTATTTTTCCTCCAGAACCATTGAATGGTTTGGGTTGGAAGGGACATTCAAAGTCTGGTTCCAACCCCCAGGCACAGGCCAGGAGCCAGGGCCACGTCCCGGGGTGGGCTCGAACCACCAACCTTTGGGTTAACAGCTGAACGCGCTGACCAATTGGGCCGCAGGGACAGCCTGGATTGACCCAAAATCTGAGGAAATCTGGCATTTAGGGACAGTTTGGTAGTGCTGGGTGAATGGTCCAACTCGATTATCTGAAAGGTCTTTTCCAACCTAAATGGTTCTGTGATTTTCACCTTAAAAATCCAATAAAATACTTAGAGTTTTTATGGTATTTACTAACCAGTAATTTACAATTTATGTCATTTTATGAATGCCAAGTGAATACAAAGAGATCAGCAGCCCACTGCATTGCTGGGGATAGACAGAGATTATGTTGCGGTCTATAAAGATTCAGATTCAAGGATATTAATTTAAACGTCCCTCCTGTATTTTAGCCATTCCTTCTGGAATGAGCAAAGGTGTCACACATAAAATCACGGTGATCTCTTCTTTCCTCTTTATTCGTGGGCTTCTTGATGCTCCATTTCTCCAAATGTTTCTTCCCTAACAGAATTGCCAGTGTCTCCAAGATCTTCCCCACCATTATGTTGTACAAGATGTGGGAGGAAGGAAAAGTCACATCCCTTGACGACCCACTGGAGCGCTATGCCCAGAACTTTGTGATTAAGAACCCTCTGGGGAGGCTGAAGGACTCAGAGCAGAGATACAGAGCAGATGGGCTGGTTTTTCTGGAGAAAGGCTCGATGCCACTGAAGCCATCCCCGGTCACCCTGCGCAGGATGGCCAGCCAGCTCTCAGGTGAGGCAGCTCCCCGAGCGTCCCTGCGCCTCCCTGCCCTGCAAAGACACCACAGAGGGAGCAGAACATATTCCAGGAATAAAAGAAAGCTGCTGGGAGACTGTTTCCCAGTCTGGACCTTGCACTGTGCACTTCCCAGGGATCAGGCAGGGCCCTTGGAAGCAAGGTGTCAGCAACTTCGTGGAGTGCTCAAAGGGAACTCTTGTCCAGGGCACCTGCCACGAAAGGGGCTGAGACGAGGAGGTTTTTTCCCCTGCAATGTGAACACAGATTCCTTTCAGGTGAACACAGATTCCTTTCAGGTGAACACAGATTCCTTTCTCCTCAGTACCATGACTTGAAATCAGGCTCCAATTGCACAACAGTGTTTTGTACTCCAGCCCCAAATGCTCTCAGTTTTCTGAGATGTAGAATTGAGGGTCAAATCTCTTTGCTTTGAATAGAAAGACCTTGATTGCTGAGCTAAATTTAGCTGTCAGTGTGGTTCCTGATCCGGGATTCCTGAGCTATTAATAGCTTGGCATTTGCTGTCAGAG
Source organism: Anthoscopus minutus (assembly GCA_013399455.1). Lineage (NCBI taxonomy): Eukaryota > Metazoa > Chordata > Aves > Passeriformes > Paridae > Anthoscopus > Anthoscopus minutus. The sequence continues at coordinate 141,077 of VWYI01015144.1, forward strand.
AAGTGTTAATCTGCTGCTACCTTCAGAATTGGGGAACTCATACATTAAGGGAGAAGGGGCTCACAAGGCTAAGAACTTTAACCTTTCTCAGAAACAAAGCTGCTAATACTTAACTGAGGGATTACAAAATGTAATGGCCAAAAAGACTGTGCTGATATCACTGCTGTGGTATTTTGGTTAATCACTGTAACACTTCTTTAAACTCTGTAACACAGCATTTTTCCAGATTGTAATAAATGCCCTAAAGTCAAAATAGCATGTCTGCAACTTGCAGGACCTCTGGATGGGGTACAGAATCATCTGAAGCAAGCCCCTATGAAAATGAGGGCTCCTCAAAATGGAATGATACTGAAATCTGGAAAGAAGCAAATAAACAACCCAAAGTGGCCAGTGGCCACACCCCTGCCCAGCCCCTCTCCCTGCAGACAAGGCGTGGCTCTATCCAGCCTGATGATGCCTTCAGGGGAACCGGTTCTGCCTGGTCCCCTCTGACTCTCATGAGCACCTGAAGCTGCTCTGACTGCTCCTGTCACCCAGGGAGGTGTGAAGTGCACCCCAGAAATGCTGTGAGGAGCACAAGTCAAAAGAGCACCTGGTCATGGCATAATTGCTTGTACTGTGCAGCCCTTCCATTGCTGCCACCACCGTGCTGGATTTGTGCCCCTGCTCAGCTCCTTTTATGCTTCTATGTATTTTTGGATTTTAGAATGTGGCCCAAATTTCCCAGAGCACCCCCCACAGGACACACCAGCCCTTGGACCCTGACAATTCAGTAGAAGGAGATGCACAATTTCAACATCCCAACTGCAAATCAAAGGAATGTTCTGGTCCCACTTTCCATTTGCTGTGTGTCAAACCCCTAAAAGGAATAAGTTCTGCTTAGCACTGGGATCAAAGCCACTGCATGACACATTGTAAAGTGGGTTTCATCTAAATTCTTCCTGTGGAAACTGATCTGTAATAGATCCTCATTATCTGGTCTCTCCATTGCATATTACAAAAGTAACTCCAAAGGTTTTTCTCCTCAGCACTTGATGGGCCCATTGCTGGAGGGAAGCTCCAGCTTGTTAAGAGCCTGATTTTCAAATCCACAGGAATGACAGGATGGGATGCAATTGTAAATTATTAACAACGTGCTTGTCACTTCAATTAGCAGCCCATGAGGTAGAAATCAATGACTCAGGATTACTTTATGCTCTGGTTTATCATTTCCAATGAACCTCAAGGAGACACTGCACTGCTGTCGCAGAGCTGGTGAACTCTCACACTGCTCCAACATTTTCTTTGCTGCCTCTGGGGCAAGTACATAATAAAGGAGCCCATTGTCCATTGGAAAATGTCTGCATCTCTTATCTGGTCTTGCAGCTGCACAAATAACTCCAGAGCAGGGGCAGAAGCAGAGCTCTCACTCCAGCTCAAATGCCAAGCTCAGGCCAGCTGAGAAAAACAAGTGTTGCTGCCACAAGAGAATGGGGCCCCATTCAACTTTGCCAGGATGCAGGACAAGAGGAAAAGGCCTCAACTTGTACTTAGATCACACATTAGGAAACAAATTTTCAGAGGAAGAGTTGTAAAGCATTGGCAAAGATTGCCCAGGGAAGTGGTGGAGTCACCATCCTGGGAGTCGTTCAGAAAATGTGAGAGGTGGCACTTGGGGACATGGGTTAGGGGTGGACATGACAGTGCTGGGTTGATGGTTGGATTCCATCATCTTGGAGGGCTTTTCCAACCTTAGTGAATGCATGATTAAGACGTGGTCACTGAGCACATGATTGTGAGTAGTTTTTCTGTCACGAACATACATTTCCCAGTTTCCTCCCAAACCTCCACACCAAAGTAAGTTGCAAATGGCAGCAGAATTCTATTCCAAAAGTGATCCAAGTTCTGGCCTAGGCAAGCCATAGATCCTGTGCAGAGGAGCTGGGGTGATTCAGAAAGTACTGACCAAAAAAGTTTAGGGAATCCATATTCAGTGAGGAATGAAAAGTGAAAAGAACTTGATATGTTCTACATTTAGAAACCCTGAATAATTAGAAGTGGAAAGAACTTCGGTTTTTCTATATTCAGAAACCCTGAATAAAATGTTGCTAAAGATGAGGGGGAAGATAAAAATACTTTAGGCCAAGCCTGGAGTTACCCAGAGAAGTTTAGGCCCTCTGTGGTGAAGAATTAAGAATGAAATTCTGTTGAGAGGGGCTGTTACACACATTTGTAGTCAAAGGAAATACAGGGAATACACACGGAAATACAGGGATTTCCCAGCACCCCATCTGCCCCTCTCTTCCAAACCACACTCAGGGATCCAGGGTAATTTCTATCATCCATCAAGGCATTTTCACTGAGATGCAGCAGCCCAGAGTTAATGCTGAGGAAGGACCTACATAACCCAGAGCCAGGAGCCCATGACTCGATGCCACATCCTGCAGCTGGGCAGGAGCAGGTCCTTGATGTGTTCCCAGAGCTCTCATGTCCACCACTGGTGCTTCCATTTTGCCATTGAATCTTGCCTTTGTTGTCTCTTCACCAGAGCCATCATTTCCATGGTTTCTCCCTCTTTCCCATGGCACAGGTCTGCCCAGGAGGCTGCGATCCACCAGCCTGCTGTGGAAGGGCAGCACGCAGGACGCCCTCGCGCTGCTCAAAGACGACGTCCTGGTGGCCGACCCAGGAACCAGGTCAGAGACATTTATTTAGAAGCTTTTGGTCTGGATGTGTTTTCTTCACCCTCAGCCCCATCTCCAGCCTCCATGGTCAGTGGATAAAAGGCAGCCGTTCCCAAAGAGAGCTTCGGCCATCTCCCCACACACCTGTCAGAGGCTGCAAAAAAAGATTGTTGGAGGTGTCAGGGTTGGCTTAAATTTTTAAGTCCAGATGAGCCAAATTAAACTGCTATAGTTAACTTAATGAGCCTTAAAAGATGAAGGTTTTCAAAAGTGGAAAGGCACTTTAATTTAAACAGTTTGAATCATCTCGTGTTTCCATTAAAATCATGTCTGTGGTGAGTTGTGTGTCTCTAAATTATCTAAAAGGTCTAAGAGAGTTTGTTTCAATTACTGCAGCCTGTTAGAAGTCTGTTACCTGGATTTCAAACACTCGAAACATCATGGAATCATAGAATCCCAGACTGATTTGGGCTAGAAGGGACCTTAAAGATCATCTTTTTGGGCAGGGACACCTTCCACTATCTCAGGTTGCTCCAAGGTCTGTCCAACCTGGCCTCCAACACTTCCCCACAGCCCTCAACAGGATCCAGTGGACAGCAGATGAGGGAAAGGATTCAAACTGACTGGGAAGAAACTTCCTAAGACTGCAAAATTGTTTGGTAATTCATTACAGTCTGAAATTATTTACGTAGGATGGCTGAGGATCTAGCAGTCACTCGTGTTAGTTCTGTCCCATGTCATGTAGGACTCTGCAACAGATATTCCTCATATGATTTCAGGATTTTAATACCATCATCTTCTTTGATATTTTTATATCTTTATTGTAACTTATCTCTACTGGTATCTTTATTTTATGATCCCCATAAATAAGGACATCCCCTCATAGTCTCTCAACACCTTATTAATTGGTATGTTGAGAGTTTTCACTCTCTCTCCTTGTTCCTGGCTGTGCTTCCCAGCTAACAGATCATTCTTCCCAAAGGAAGTTCCAATTCACTGATATAGATGTTTTATCACATTTATCTATGTTGAAATTCATTTCAGACAAAAGGTTTTACATACAGAATGTGCTTATTCTTAGGGTAAGAATATATAAGCTCACCATGTTTTTATTCAACTAAATGGTCTGGAAAAGGTTGAAGTGGTACCAAATTTATGATCTGAATAGGTCTCAATGAGATGTGTGGCTTCACACAATTAAAAAAACCAACAGGGTCGAAAATAAAATTAATTTTGAAAATGTATTTTAAAAACATGCCCCTTCATGTCTTCATGCCATTAAACTTCATTCAAGTGTGAAGACTTAAATCACTTCATGGTTATTAAAGACTGGAGTACTCAGGTTTCTTTAATGACTCCACGTTGCTGGATGCTGCTTTGTGGGCTTTTAAGTGCTTTTTAAGTGCTTTTACCATCTTAAGGTAGCTTAGGTATCTAAGTGATTATCCCATGGCAAATCCCCAAAGAGGTTTACCCAGGATTTTGAGACCTTTAAGGTGAGCACCTGGAACTCTCCACGCTGCTCTTAAAAAGAATGGATGGTGAACAATTATAAACAGCAAGTCAGGTTATGTAAATATAGAGGGGCTGTTTCTTTTCCATCTTCATCTCTCCCTGTACATCAGGGTTCAACAACTCTCCTGATGCTCCTGTAAACCATTCCTCCTTCTTGATTTAACAACAAATCACGGCACCAACATGCAGCTTTTCTCTGCCTCCCCTTCATCTGTCATTCCACAAAACGTGAATCTTTCCCTAAAGAAGAGACACCCAGCCACTGATGAACAGCTGATCCCAACATATTCCTCTTCCTTCCCAGATGCCACTACAGCAACCTGGCCTTCTCCCTGATGGCCCACGTGCTGGCTGACCACGCAGCCGACGGGCAGTACCAGCGCTGGATCTCGGAGAACATCCTGGACCGCCTGGGCATGGAGGACACCGGCTTCGACATCACGGCGCCCATCCGCTCCCAGATGGCCGTGGGCTTCTACGGCAGCCAGCAGCCAGCCCCGCTCTACGACCTGGGCTGGTACCGGCCCTCTGGCCAGATGTACTCCACAGCTGCTGACCTGGCCAAGCTGGCCATGGTCTTCTTGGGCACCTACCACCGCCGGCTGCTCGAGCCCGACACGGTCAAGACGATGCTGACGCCCCTGTTCAAGTGCTCCACCGAATATTTCGCTAACAAGACGGGCACGCCCTGGGAGATTAACGAGCAGCTGGGATACGATGTCATCAGGAAGGATGGGGACCTTGATGGTTACTCAGCTACCTTCTCTCTCATCCCCAAGCTCCGCCTGAGCTTCATTGTGCTGATGGCAGGGCCCAGACCTCAGGGTGGGGACATTGTGACTCAGACATATGAGTATCTCATCCCTGCCATGGAGACGGCGTTCAGAGAGGCTGACAAAAGCTTGGTTCCTCCTCCAAACCCGATCCCTTATGTTGGCTACTACACCTATTCCAACCTGACTTTCTATGAGATCAAAGTTGGAATTGGTGGGGTGCTGGTCATGCAGCAGTTTGGGCCTCACGTGGAAGAGCTGATCCCTGAAAAGTATCGGACAATCAAGCTCCACCACCTGGAAGATCGTGTCTTCCAAGTCGTTTTTGACAAGGAATTCCCATGTGTTCTGCACCTGGGCTCTGCCTCCATCTCACTGGAGACACAGAATGGGCAGCTCTTTAACTTCTACCCCTTTGACCGCCAGGGTTTGTCCCCAGGCTTTGACGCCCCGGGGCTGAACACCTACAACGTGGTGCGAGTCCTGCGCAAGCCCGTGTTCTACAGCTAAACATTCCCTGCCCTTCCCTCCACTCCTGGGAGCTGGCTCCAAATCTGTGTCTTACCAGACTCTCCTGCCTGTGTGGCTTTGTGGACGCCATTCAAAAGGGAAGGATGGAGGTAAATGACTCTTTTGGCATGATAAATCCTTCCCACTTTTAAGACTTTTTTAATGATTTGTCATTGGCCCCCAGCAGTGCACAACAGGCCAGACGGCACCTGGAGATACCTGCAGGAAAAAGAAGTAGGAATGGGTTGGATGGATGTTTTTGGATGCCATTAAAAAAGCCAAGCACTGAACTGTCCACTCTTATGTTGTCTGCTTGATGACCACTGTGGTGATCAACTGCTATCACCAAAAGGCTGAGAATTCCCTGGGTCTCTCAAAAAGTGTCTCTTCATCAGTCCAAGGACTTTTCAAGAGCCTGTCTATCACCAACAAGATCCCTTACCTGGGTTTGCCAAAAGCATTATGTGCTAAAAAATAGCACCAGTCTGACACCAGGCCCTGCTTGGGATTCCTGGGAAGTGAGGATCTGTTTCTTTCCTGGATCATAAACTCTGAAAACTGCAGAGCAATGTGGTTCTGTCTTGGCTCCTTGGCTGTTCCTTCAAAGGGTGTTGGAGCAGTGTAGAAGTTGAAGCTCACTTCTGGGAGCAGGGGCACAGGAACACAAGGTGGGATGTTGCAGCTACACTCAGCCCTGTGACGGTCTCAGCATCCAAGAAAGTGTGGGAGCGTGGTGTGGAAATTCAGGAATGCCTGGGAACCTTTCTGTATGTTTTGGGCAGGATATCTGGATGCAAATGTACCCACTGTGTTTCTGCAGCTGGGAGTGAAGATGCTGAGGCAAAGTGCATCAGCCTGGGGAGCACCACCTTGGGGACAGTGCCCCTGCCCCTACAGAGCCCCTGGTGCGTTTTGTTATCCCTCCCGTGTCCACTCCATGCCAAGGCAGGCAGGACAGGGGATATGGGTCACACCAGCCCCAGGCAGTGCTCCAGGTGTCAGGCAGAGTGACTGGACACCTGCCCAGGAGAAAAAGGCCCTGGAGGTGCTGGTGACAGTGGCTGAACATGAGCACAGGTGTGCCCAGGTGGCCAAAACCACCAAAAGCACCTGGGCAGTCCCAGGCATGGTGTGACCACAGGACCAGGCAGGGATTGTCCCCTGTGCTGGGCACTGGTGAGGCCCCACCTCAAATTCTGGGGTCAGTTCTGGGCTCCTCATGGCTGGGAAGACCTGGAAGGGCTGGAGCATGTCCATAGCAGGGAATGGAGCTGGGGAAGGGGCTGGAGCACCAGGAGCAGCTGAGGGAGCTGGGAAAGGGGCTCAGCCTGGAGAAAAGGAGGCTTCAGGAGACTTTCAGGCTCTGCACAACTCCTGACAGGAAGGGAAAGCTGTGTGGGTCAGGCTCTGCTCCCAGGGAACAGGTATAAGACAAGAGGAAACAGCCTCGAGTTGCACCAAGGGAAGTTTAGGATGGATATTGGGAATTTTTTTCCTCAGAGAGGGTTGGTCAGGCATTGGAACGGGGCAGTGGTAAAGTCACCATTTCTGGAGGTGTCCAACAGATGTGTGAATGTGGCACCTGTGGTCATGTTTAGTGGTAGCCCTGGAAGTGCTGAAGGAACAGTTGGACTCAATGACCTTGAAGGTCTGTTCCAACCTCAGCAAATCAATGATTCTGTGCTGTCAATGGCCAACATCACCTCACTGTGACAGGGACAGTGTCAGACACGAGGGCAGACAGCACCATCACAACTGCACAGTCCTGGCTCCTCAATGCCTCTTCAAAATTAGGGGATTTTGTGATATCAGCCCAGTGTGGAACAGAAATAAAAGCAAGAGAGCCAGGACAGAATAGTTCTGACCCTAAAGTGAATATCCAAACTCCAGGGCATGGCAGAGGCTGCACAGCATGGAAATCCAGAGGGATGTGTAACAGAGGGACTGAACAAAGACAAAAACAAATTTGCACAATCAGTTCCCTTCCTAGTGCAGGTTCTGGTATGAGGTGAATCCTCTCACAGAGCAATATTCTGCTGCTGCTGGCCCACACAGACTCTTGGATGTGGACATGTCTCAGAGAGGATAAGAAAAAAACCCCTCTCTACTCCTTTCTCTCTGGTTCTCTCGGCATTTTCACTCTGTGGGCTGTTCTTCAGCTTCAGTTTTGAATAGAGACCATCACTGAAGGCCCAGAAATTCCCTGTCTTTTCCCAGATAATTTCAATTCCCTGATCAGCACATGGAACCATGCAAACCTTGCCTTACAGAGCTGCTGCTGTGTTGGTTTCCTCTGGACTTTGTAGATGATCACATCCCAAACCTTGTAGAACCCCATTTGTTCAAGTATTCAGCCTGGGCTATAGCAACAGCAATAAAACCTGTGGAAATGCCACTGCTCTGTGTGGTCATGCACAGAGGGATGAGTGCAGGCACATTTGGTGCTGATTTCCTGAGGACAGTATCACTGCCATGGCATTCCTGACACAGCCAAGCCCATGGGATGGGATGTCTGATTGCAAGATCCTGGAGTGCTCTAATTCAGGTTCTTGTGAGTGAGGGCTACGAGCCAGTGTGGGGCTGTCCTTCCTACACTGAAACAAAGTGAGTGATTGTTTACCCTCAAAAGCTTCCACGAAAAATTAGGATTTATACCCCATGTCACTCGCTGGCCAGGAGGAAACAGCACACTGGACAACCTCCAGATGTGTGAGGAGAGCTGGAGATGTTTTCGTTTTCCATCAGAAATGAAGAAGTCTTTTCTAGTGAGTCACCCTCACACTGTTCACCAACATTTTGGGGGCTCTAATTCATTCTCATTAACAGCAAATTATGTTCTTTGCCACTCCTGAGTCAAGTTCATTTCCTGATCTGCAGCAAGGCTTATCTCACCAAAGCCTGGCTCACCCTGGGAAGGTGAACAAGAGCTCAGTGTGGGCAGGAGAGCCCTTCCCTGACACAGGGGGAAAAGGGGACCTTGAAAGATCTGTACAGAGGATTCGGGAGAGGCCATGTATGGCAGACAGGACAAGGGGAGTTCTGGGGTGGTCCAGTCAGTCATGGAGAGTCACAATCCCGAGTCCAAACTTCTTTTTGTCACTTTGTGCCAAAGCAGCATCCTGAGAAGAGCAGAACCAGCTCTGTCACCAGGAATGGAGGGGGAGTGACCTGACTCAATTAGCAGGTGTTTTACACCAGCTTTAATAACATTTTGTGAATTTGCCTTTTTTTTTCACTATTTGAACTTTTATAGAATCTAAGTTACCACTATGAATAACGTTTAAGCTTTTGTGTACACTTGCTGCTGAATTTAAAAATATCCCACTGTTATTTCACCCATGTCAGAGACTGGCTCCACAATCCGTACAACAAACATGCAAAATCTGCCCATCTGCTCACTTTTCACTGAATCTGTGCTTTAAAAAGTGACTCAATGTGTATGCAACAGCCTATAGAAACACAGTGCTTAAAAATGTTTTTAGAATTACTCATCAGGGAACCAAACAAATAGAAAATGCTTCATTAACATTCCCAGCATAAAAACAGACAAGAACAAAACCTATTTTATTGGTTTAAGAGACCAAATTCTGCCCCAAGGAGCACTAATGAAACCACATAATATTGTAATAGTGTCCCTTAAACTGCAGTTACTCTACAAGTTAAAACACTCTGGACCACTAAGAATGAGGATAATCTGGCAAAATATAAACACCTTCACCTCAGAACTTTGAACCCTTTGAACTCCTTCCTCAGTGAGCTTTAATGACTCCAGTCAGTGGAGTGGAGTGAATTCGTCTCACATCAAAGGGTATAATTGGAATAAATTGATGAATCACACTCTAGAAATCCCCAGCCCCCAGCTGAGCTGGCTAGGATGGACCCAGGCCCTGCTGCCACGAGCATCTCTTCAGCAGGCAGGGAAACACTGCCAGAATCTGCTCTCAGGTAAGGACAGGTTCTCAACTTGCTCATCACCTTTGCCCTGCAGACACGAGGTTCACAGATTACCAGCTCCAAACAAAACCAGGTGCTGCTTGCTGGGGTCCCTTTCTAACATGACATGGGTTATGAGAACTCCTTCCCCTCTGGAAGGACTCTGCCTTCAGGAGCATCAGCTCGGGTGAGGATCACACTGATCTCTGCTATGCATAAAGGGATGGCTCTGCTCCCATTCTCTCTTGCAGCTACATCTCATTTATGAGGTCCTTTTATGCATTTATGCTCCCTTTTGCAGTTGTGTCCCTTTCATCCCCAGCCCTCACTGTTCCCAGCTCCCTGTCTCTGGCCACTCCAGCCCATTGAGCCTTCACCTTTCATCCCTTTGCTCTCAGAGCCTGAAGTGGAGAATATTCCCCACATTCACATTATCCACTCATTGTCCTGAAAAATGCTTTTTCCTCAAAAAACCCAGCACACCCACCCAGCCCCTCATGGCTAATAAGCAAATATGGTTTTAATGGTCCAGGTAGAATTATTGCACAGACACAGCTGAAATACAGTTTTATTACAGTCTCCAGCACTAGCCAAGCTGACAAAAAAATTATGAAAAAACAATAAAATTAAATTGATGTTTCATGCCCAGAAACACTCATAGACATAAAAACAGAAAGAAAAAGAAAATCCCTTTCCTCCCTGGGCAGGATTCAAGGCCGCTTTGCAGATACAAACAGGAAATGTAGGAATACAGCATAGCTGAAGTACAGTCACCAGCTACCACTGAGATGGTGTGTGCAGCCTGTAATTAAGGGTCTAATTATTTACCACAGACACTTGGGATTCTCCCAGACCTGCCCATTGCACACACAAACATTCCTGGCTTCATGGCATTTTGAGAGCATTCACCTCAAGCCAAGACACAAAGATTGTCACACAAGACAGAAGACTTACACATCAGGACAGTCCTGCTGCTCCTCCAAACTTCTGGGAAGGAATTTGGGTGGGGCTTGCAAGTCTGGAGTGGCCTTTGCCGTGCAAGCTCTCACAGGGATGCTGCACAGTCCCTCCCAGTGCCGTGGTCTGGGTGACAAGGTGGTGTCAGGTCCCAGGCTGGACTCAATGATCTCGAAGGTCTTTTCCAACCTAATTGATTCTGGGATTCTTGGAATGTCTGCCTTTCACAATTCCTGCACTTCTCCCTCACTCCCACTCTGTTCTCTTCAGCCCAGGTGCTGCCCAGTGCCACAGCACAGGGTAAGCATCTTCTCCCCCTCCTCCCCACTCTTGGTCTGGCTGTAACTGCTGCAGGCAGGTGCTGAGCCTCCCCTGGCAGCCATTCCCCATTCAAACCCAATTATCAGGATTGTGGGCTGGTGCCAGCTCTGCCTGGCAGCAGCTCCTGTTTAGTTCCCAGTTTATTCCTCCAAGGAGTGATATTTCTGCTAGGGATGGGCAGGCACATTTCATTTAATTTCAGCTCCACCTGAGCACTGTGGGTGAGATGTGAGAGAATCCTGCTGGCAAAAGGTTGTGGAAAAACATGGGAAGAGAGGAGTCAGCAGGAGGATGGAATGAGCACAAGAGGGAGCCGAATATAAAAATGTCCACCCTCAATTTCCAACCACTTTCAGCTAATTATCAGGTATACTGATGAAGATGTAGGAAAAGCAGTTGGTTAAATCGAAAATCTGAAAGATGAGAGCAAAGTGCTCCCAAAGAGGCAATTGGGAAATATTGTGCCCTGCAGCCCCCAAACTGTGGGAGAAAGGAGCTCTGCTGGGAAGAGCAGGTCAGTTCCAGGGTGACAAATAGGCTATTCCCACAACTTCTGTGAGAAAGCTGCCACAACTCCTCCTGGGGAACTGGTGAAACTGGGGAAATCTTCACCATTCCAGCACCAGTTCTCTTGGCCAGAGTGTTTGGCTGCTGTTGGTTTGGGTTCAGCCCCAAAAATCTGTTGACATTGTGTTTATTGTAAGAGATGAACCCCTCAGGGGTGTCACTCTGGGTCCCCACCTGCCATTGCACCTCAGTGCTCCTTCCTTGTGAGGACGCAGAAAAGCCTCTGATGATCTCTTAACACCATCCATGTCCCCTGGTGCCTGCCAGGAAATCTGGGACAAACTGGGACATGAAATGTCTCTGGAACACCTCACACAGCAATGAGAGCTACTGGCTGGAGGGTGGGACACGCTGTGGGGCACAGGGGAAGAGCATTTGAGGACTGCACAATTCTACAAAGACTTATCTGGGGGAGGTGGAGAAAAGAGCAATCAAGGGGCTTTGGAGAGCAACAAACATGAAAAAATAAAGAGATAAGGGAATAAAAGGAGCCTCCAGCTTCTCTCATTTGTCCAAAAGAAGATGGACAGCTCTCAGTCTGGCCCTTCCTTGTGCCTTCCATGTGCTGGAAGTCCTGCACCTACTGAGATGTCCTGACTGACCTGTGAGAGCCAGGAGGGGCTGGACTTTGTCAGGTCACTGTTTGTCATGAGAGTGAATCCAAAACACATGGGAGACGTCCCCAAAAAGGATGTGCACAGATTTTGGGATGGCTCCCAGGATGGCAACCTTCCTGGATTTTCACAGCCAACTGTGAACCAACTAATCTAGAGAATCACAACACATGGAATAGTTTTGGGCTGGAAGGGACCTTAGAGCTCATCCTGTCCCATCCCTGCCATGGGCAGGGACATCTGCCACTGTCCCAGGCTGCTCCAAGCCCTGTCCAGCCTGGCCTTGGGCACTGCCAGGGATCCAGGGGCAGCCACAGCTTCTCTGGGCACCCTGTGCCAGGGCCTGCCCACCCTCACAGCCAGGAATTCCTTCCCAATATCCCATCTAATCCTGCCCTCTGGCAGTGGGAAGCCACTTGCCTTTGTCCTATACATGGAAGAGGATTTAATTTATCCAGGAGTCAGTGGTTTCAGCATCATCATTATTGTCCTTATCCTTTTCTTGCATGTGCTTGAAGGAAGCTCAGGTAACATCCATCTGTCCTGACATCCCCACTCAGGCCTGAAACAAGGAGTGAGGTTCCTGTGAGGTGATTGGGATGTTTTCCAGAGTGATCCCCTGCCATGGGAGCCATGCTGCTGCTGACACAGACCCAGAGCATGTGTGGGATGTGAGCTCGGGGCTCACAGAGCAGGAGCAGCGTCAGGGAGTGCAGAAGCCCCTGAGGAATTGGGAAGAGAACAAATCTGAACCAAGGCCTGCGGTGGAGACTCACAGGCACAGGGGGAGCGGGGCACCACGGAGTGCTCCTGCTGGAGTGCAGCTGGGATTTAATCTGTCGCTCCAATAGGCTGGAACACGAGCAGGATGGAAGCAAGCCAGGCCATGCTGCATGTCCTGGAAGCCACCCAGGGCTCCCTGGTGCAGAAAACAAATGCTTGAGAGAGTCATGGGTGCAATCAGCAATTAGCCCTCACGCAAGGGCAGGGCACACCAGACAGTTCCTGTGCTGGGACTGAGTCACTGTGTGCTGAGGTGTTGCTGTGACTCTCTGACCAAGGATGGCCCCTGGAGCCCTCTCAGAATAAAGGAATGCTTGAAACAAGCACAATAATCCAATAAAAACTGGGGGTTCCATCTATGGAGGGTGAAAGGGAGGAGGAAGGAAAAAGAGAGGAATATTTGGACACCAGGTGTGGGAGAGGGGCTGGCAGTGCCAGCAGGCCTGAGAGGAGCAGGGGCTGAGTGGTGAGCACAGAGCTGCCTGTAAGGGCAGCAGCCACCAAGGCTGGGTGTGTGCCAGGCACTCATGGCCACACCAGTGCTCTTCTGTGACATTGCTGGTGCTCTGCTGAAAGGGCTTTTGTCATCAAAAAAATATAAAATAAAATTAGCAGCGTGGTTAGATTTGGGGAAAGCTCACAGGGAATGCTCATTTGAGATGCCAGGGTTTCTGCTGGTCCCTCAGCAGAGTCAGAATTTGAGTGGTGACCTCAGAAGACAACAGCAACCTTTGAAATTCCTCAGCTGTGCAGCACAGTCCCTGGGCCGAGTCTCCACTCAGCCCCACAGACTCTGTTCACCCAACAAGACACGGAAGACTGATTTCTTCTCAGACTATTTTACATTTCCATCTTGTCCTCAGAAATCCTCCAGCACTATATTCCCTCTCTAGAATGTCTTTTTTGAGGTAAGAGACCACAGGAACTCCTGACCTGCTGCTTGTTGGGAGGATTTCTCTGCCCAGATTTGGTGCAGACACTGAAGTCATCTGGAGAGACACAGTGTCACTCTTCTCAGGCAGCAGAGAAGGACTGGGATGGGGATTTCAGCCCTGCTCCACTTTCTGCAGCTTCTCCCTAAGAAATTCCTTCCTATTCCAGTTACTGTGAGGAAATCCTCACACCTCACAATGCTCTGTTTGAGCACTGACTGATTATTTTGTAATCTTTGCATATCAGCACTGAAGTGCTGCATCAGGGAATCCACTGGGCCCAGTAGCTATAATTTTACAGTCCTTTTCCTGACAAATAATGTAACTCAGAATCCCAGGAAACCACTAAGCAAATTAAAATCCGATGCACAATAAACAATTCAGCTTTAAAAAATACACAGTGCAATAAATGAACCAGAACTGGCCCCGTTCCCATCCACAAAGGAAGATTAGTGGGAGCAGTGTGACCTTTGCAAAGCATCAACATATCCAGGAGTGTGGTATGAAAGTGTCCACCCCCTTTAACTGCTGGTTTGCCTTGATTGAAAAATAGCAGATATTTTCTGAAAGGGACCATAAACCTCCTATAAATTTTGTTTCAGAGAAATGCAAATCCCTTTCTGTCAGTAACCCAGCGCCTAAAGTGTGCCCAGTGCAGGGCAGCTGAGCTCTTGTGGAGAACAGATCAAGGCCACAAGACCTGACCTGGATTCATCAGGACTGAGGGGCACTCGGGCCAAGAGTTCCAGGAGAACACAGCCATAACTTCTCAGCTCTTTGAGAAAACCTCTCTAGCTCCCTGCCTCACCATGTGTCCTTCTTTCCCACTACCCAGGAAGATCCTGAGATGATGATGAACAACTGGAGGATGACCAAGACGGTCATGGAATCATGGAATGGTTTGGGCTGGAAGGGACCATAGAAGCCCCTGCCATGGGCAGGGACAACTTCCACTATCCCAGGCTGCTCCAAGCCCCATCCAGCCTGGCCTGGGACACTTCCATGGCCATGCCTGGATCACAGGGAGTACAAGGAGAGGTGCTGGGATCTGATGTGGGTTCATCAGATGAAGGCTGAAGGATGGATTTAGCAGCAGCTACATCTGCTTGGAGAACAATGACAAAGAGGACAGAGGAGAGCTAAGTGTTACCAGACTGTCCACCACGGGGCAACAGGCACAAATTGCAGCCTGGGATGCCCAAGGTGGCTTTTAGGAAAAGCTCTCTCCCCCAGATTTCTCTGCAGCCCCTGCACAGGTCACCAAAGAGGTGAGGTACCTCCACCCTCCCAGTGGATATTCCATTCAATATTTGGATTGGTAAAGGCTCAGCCACCCTGATCTAGTGTAGGGACCATGCTGTGAGTGGGACACCAGCATTTCATCCCCAGGAACTCCTGTGGCCACGTCATTGTCGGAGCAGATGTGACACAAAGCAGATCCTCAAGAAGTTTCATCCAAGGCTTTTTCTGTTGTGCCCTTACACGGCATTTTTGTTCCCTTCTGACCCCACAGTGCACCCCATCCCACTGGCCACCAGCACAGCACCTCCCAGCCCACTGGTGGAAGCTGTTTTGAGAAAGCATCCCCAAAAATCCAAAATACAGATAATTCCTGTTTCTCCATGGTGTTTTTCACCACAGAGATGTTCCTTGTTTTCTTCTGCTTTTATCTTCTTTCTCTTCTTCTCACAGGTACACAGGAATCCTGCTGGCTTCTTCTTTCTGTCAACTCTTTTGTCTGACCCACAGCCTGCTCTGGGCTCTTCTCCACGTGGCCAGGTTGGATCAGCCCAACTTAGAATTGAAGGAAAGAGTAGGAGAATTTCTAAAACTTTGGAACTTGGACCTTAATGATGAGCAAAGTGGTACAAGGACATAAGGATCCTCTGCTCAGGTCTTTCTGAGGTTCTAATCCCAGGGAATTGCAGAATTTATCCACACTATGTAAGTATTGCCTTCTGTGGGCAGGAGAGTCATGGAGTGCATCTAATTAATGCTTTTCCCCTCACAACAATATGGAAAATTCAGGGCCAATCCCCATTTGGGTGCTTGGCATTTTGGCAGCACTCAGGACATTCTGACAAACCTTCCTGGACCCATGAGAAACCCTGCCTGTGTGTCTTCCCTCCTTCAATTCCCGTTCAGCCTCCTTATAAAGAACCCCAGACACATCTGGGGTGAGTGCTTGGAGGCCTTCCAGCTTCCTTGGCTGAAGATCCAGCTCCACTTTTGAGGCAGTGTTGAGGGAGATCTCACTGTTCCTGTGTCTTTGCCCTGGGAATCGAGGTCAGGAGAAGGAAGAGCTCTCACCTGACTTTGCCAGGAGCAGTGTTTCTTTCCTAACAGGTGGGGCTGTGCTTTGTCAGGGACCCAATTCCCAAATACCCAATTCCCAAGTACCTCCTTCCCCTGCCTCTTCTCTTTTGAACTCGTGAGAGGTTGTGAAATGTCAGTCAGGATTTCCACAGGAACAGAACCACAATGGGCCCACCTGGCAAAATCAGCAGCTTTATGAGATTAATTTGATATAAAGGAGTATGATAATGAACAAGTTGGTTTGGTTGTATCTAGGACAATTTTACCACCTCCTCACTATCAGTCCAGAGCAGCTGTGGCTGCCCCATCCCTGACAGTGTCCAAGGCCAGGGGGGACAGGGCTTGGAGCAACCTGGGATAGTGGAAGGTGTCCCTGTCCATGGCAGGGGGTGGCACTGGATGGGTTTAAAGGTCCCTTCCAACCAAAATCATTTTGAGATTCTGTACAATTCTATTTATTTTCCCTATTCTTCATCAGAGATCCAGGATAAACTTTGACATTTCTGGCAAAGGAATGCATTTTCCTAAAAACTCTTAAATTAAAAAGTGAGCAGGGAAAATACAGGATTCCTGAGTAACAAAATAGATTTGTTATGACTCCCTGAACCCAAAACACTGGCAAAGCAATTCCTACAGCTCCATTTTCTGTCCAAGGGACTGTGCTGAACCCATGGGCAAAGCAGCACTGGGGATTTCTCAGCCCACGTTGGGACACGGTGTTTTGGGAGCTGTGATCACAGAGCTCCAACAACTCCCACTGCCAGTTGTCTTCCATGCAGATTTTTTTTTTTGCAGTTTTGACTCAGGTCTTTTGGAAGATTTATAACAGCTCAGCACCTGGGAAGAGATTCCCAATTGGCTTTTTAATTTTTATAACCCCACAAGACTGAAAAATTCACTTTTCCATCTCTTCTAGATGTCCATGGGCAGGGACATCTTCCACTATCCCAGGTTGCTCCAAAGCCCAGGGCCATGAACACTTCCAGGAATGGGGCAGCCACAGCTCCCCTTGTCCTCAGAGAGACAATCTGGATGGTGAAACCCCAGACAAATTAAGGAGATGGATTATTTGTGAGGAGTCTTTGACTGTGTGTCCATCAAGGCTGGATTTTCCTGTATTGCACATGGAAAAGTCTACCACAGAAATGTTTACAGTGATGTCTTTTTTCCTGATTTATTAGAATGGAAATTCAGGTGCCATCTGTGCCTATTTTTTTGTAATATTAGAAAAGAACAGACACTGAGGCAACAGAGCCAAACTTACTAAAATGGGAAATTTCAATTACCTTGCGTAGGGATGTATTTTTCTTGTTTTGTTTAGGCTGTATTTTGCTAATGGGTATTTTATTTGAACAACTGCAAAGCATTTTCTGATCCTTATTTTTCATTTGGAAGCCAGGAACAAACTCATTTTTTTTTCCTACACCGTGAGATACTGTAGTAAATATATTTTTTAAACATTTTGTTTGTGGAGATAAATTCGTATAAGAACTGTAAATTCATGTAAATATATGCAAATATAGTCTCTTGAAGACAAAGAAAATGCCTTTTCAGGTGTTTGGGTGGTTTGGAGGAATATGGCATAAGCATCTCTTTGCTGTTGTTTATGTGGTTCACCACAGAGATAAAACAACAGCAGATCGTGGCTGAAATTCCCACAATTTCCCACTTGTGATTTTGCTCCTGGTCTCACAATCACCATTTCAGAAATCTTTATGAACTGACTGCGGCAAGTGCTCCTCTGGCTGCAGGTAGGCAGAGATGATTTGAGGACATCACCCAGACATCCCCCAGAGGGGCTGGCACTGCCCAGGCTCCCCAGGGAATGGGCAGGACCCCGAGGCTGCCAGAGCTCCAGGAGGGTTTGGCCAGGGTGGGGTCCTTGGGGTGTCTGTGCAGGGCCAGGGTTGGATTTGATCCCTGTGGGCTCCCCTCCAGCTCGGGATGTTCTGTGCTTCCAGATGGAAGGTGCTGATATTCCTGGGGGCAGGGCTGGGAATGAGATGATCTTTAAGGTCCTTTCTACCCAGATCATTGTGTGATCCTCTGGTTCCTCCTTCAGGGAGTGCAGTGACCTGCCCTGGCCCAGCCCTGCCCTGAGCTGGGCCTGTGACAGCCCCAGGGCTCTGCAGGGATCAGCAGCCAAGGCTGGGCAGCTTTCCTTCCACCAGAGAGCTGGGATGTGGCTGCACCTCAAATCCTGGAGCAGTTCTAGGGTCTGCAGGATAAAAAAAACACTGAGCTTGTCCAGGGAATGAGCAAGGGGCTGGAGCCCCAGGAGCAGCTGAGGGAGCTGGGAAGGGGCTCAGCCTGGAGCAAAGAGGGATCAGGGGGAATTTCTGCAGGTGACACTCTCCCAAAGGTCACTTCTCTACTCTTTTGTACCTTGTCACAATAGAGGCAAGAACCCACAGGGGACCTGTCCCTCACATTCCTCCTGGCCTCACAAAGGGATTGAACAGTTCTCCTGAGCACCATTCCTTATGTAACCTCACAAAGGATTAAATTAGAATTTCAACCCAGCCCTCACAGAGGAAGAGCTTTGCAGACTCTGCACCTGAAGCAGATCATGGTGACAATATCTCACAGGGATTTTGGGGGGTAAAAAACAACATAAAATCAAAGCCCAAAACTGCTGAGTGCTGTTCCACTTCAGAGAGTCACACAAGGGAGAATTGAAGACAATGTTAAGGAATTTCAGCTCCTGGATTAGGATTTTTGGGAGGGGGATGTTACCCCAAGCGTCTCTCCCTGAGGATTATATTTACATCAGAACATTTGTGGGTCCAGATTTCTCTGGGAATTAGCAGAGCAGTAGCAGCTTCCCACAGGGTGACAGAAGGTGACACAAATCACTGGGTGGAGCTGGATTTGGAGCACTGTCCCTGTTAATCCCAGGGATTTTCACAGACAAGCCCAGCACAAGCACTGTGCTCATCCTGGGAGTGCTGTGTGCTACAGGTGGATCCATGGGGAACAGCAAAGAACACAGGGAAGAGAAGCCAGGAATCTTCCTCCTTCCACTTCAGGTGTGTGGCCTATGTCATCTTTTGCTGGATCAACATTGTTTATAATTTTATACGTATAGGATTTTGAGGACACAAGAAGTGGTCCCCCAGAGTACAAGGTGGTTTTTTGTGCTTTGAATGAAGGTCTGAATCCTTCTGTTCATTAAGAGCTATTTGAGTACATTCTACAAATATTCCTGCAGCTATTTCCCATGAAGTCTAGGGAGATGTATAACTTTTATGCTATAAATCTGCCAGAGGGCAGGGTTAGATGGGATTTTGGGAAGGAATTCCTCCCTGTGAGGGTGGGGAGGCCCTGGCACAGGTGCCCAGAGCAGCTGTGGCTGCCCCTGGATCCCTGGAAGTGTCCAAGTCCAGGCTGGACAGGGCTTGGAGCAGCCTGAGATAGTGGAAGGTGTCCCTGTTCATTTTTATTTTTCAATTTTATATCCCACATCAAGATATAATCCACAATAATCCCCAGGTTTTTGCAAAGCTGCTCCACTCTTGCTGAACTCCTGCTGGATTTCCTGGCATGTACCTGCTCCTGTTTATTCCTTAAAAAAATGCAGGGCTGCACCTCCAGGCTCCAGAGCAAACCCTGCCTCTGAAACATCTCCCTGCACAAATCATCTCTCACAGCCTGGTGTCATCTGCAAATGTCAGCAAAGTCTGTTCAATACAAGGTGTTAAATGGAAATATTGGATCATGCTGGCTCACACAGATTCCTGAAGAATCACACTTGATGCAACACCCTGGTTTGACAGGGAACAATTCCTAACTCCTCTCTGAGCATGGCTTTCTCCAATCAGCTTTACAAGGATGTTGTGATTGCTCTGCGATAATTTTCTCAAAACAAGCACAATAAACTCAAATTATTCAGTTAAGGTTACACTTGAAAGACATTCAGATATGGATAAGTGGGAAGTACGTAATCCACACAGCCAGATCTGGCTTTTTTCACAGCTGAGTTACTTTTTCAGGCTCAAAATATTGCAGAACATGTGGGTTTGTTTTTAAAGATAGCACGAGTTGGCAGCAGAGCCATAAAAACACTTCTCATCACTTTTGGTACGATTTAGGGCAATCTGAACAGCTTGAACATCTTTTCTTCCCTAACTATGAGTGGCTTATTTTGCTGTGTAGTACTTCCTTGGAATTTCTTGAATTTATCACACATAACAATATCCCTGTGGTGGTTTTTAACCCTCTCAACTGGTCTTTTCCTTCAGTATGAACTCTGCTTAAATATAGGTTTGATACAATCTTTTGTAAGAGCTGCTCATTCTTTCTCTCAGTGAGCAGATTTCAGATTTTAATTATTTAAGATTCCCCTTTCAGAAAGGCTCGTGGCCCTGGGAGAAGCTGTGGAAGCAGGTGCTTGAAGCCTGAACCTGGAATGGCTGCTTGCCCTTCTCCATCTTTTGTCTCCCTTCTTCACAAAGAATTCCCTTTTCCATCTCCATTTTATGTCACTCTTCTTCAAAACAAAAATGCATCTTCCATCTCCTCTTTCTATTCTTTAATAGCCCCGTTTTTAAATGACCCCACCACAGAGATTAAATAATAATGTTGTCACCTGGAACAATTTCCTGCAAGCCCCACCACAGGCCTGAGCCAAGGCTCCCTGGGATACTCTTCCCAATTTCCCTTCGATTTTCTACCTTTAGTGAAATAAAGAGAATGAAAACAGCTACATCTCCAATATTTGTTGGCCTTTTTAAAAGTGGGGTTTTTTTTTATATACAAGGTCTTTGTCTTTCAGGAGGTCATCTCAGGGACCTGGTGAGAAGATGTAATGATATTCATTATCTCAGTAGACAGAAGCACAGGTGAAATCTCAGCTCGGAATTTTAATAGAAAAATAAACCCTCAACCTTGCTGATGAGCAGGGTTTGTCCTTCCCAGCCTGGATGGTCTTGCCAAGACAAAGACACGAAGGTGGGGTCAGCAGTGGGCACAGATGAGCTATTTTGGAATAAATCTCCATTAGGAGTAATAGAATTGTCAATGTCCATCAGCTGGGAGGGGGAGAGAGGGTGGGTGACACAAACCCCCAGCCAGATGCCATCTTCATTTCCAGTGGAGAGCCACATGTGCTAAAAGGGGCTGGTTGATTCTCCACATATTTGTTTTGCAGGCCTGCTGACCCCATCATGAGTGACCCACAGACATGAGGGGCAAAGGCAGTGCCAGGTTCTGCCTTCTGGAAGGTTCTCAGACAGCTGCATCCAATATTCAGTTTACCTTTGTAAAAAGGTGACCCAGAATTCCTCAGCTCAGCCCCTGCCCTCAACAGCAAGGCCAAAGAGGAGCTGGTCTGTGTGAGGGCTAAGCCAGTGAGCAGAGCATCCCAGAATCCCAGAATCCCAGCATCCCAGAATCCCAGCATCCCAGCATCCCAGATTCCCAGAATCCCAGAACCCCAGAACCCCAGCATCCCAGAATCCCAGAAGCCCAGAACCCCAGCATCCCAGAATCCCAGAATTCCAGAACCCCAGATTCCCAGAACCCCAGAACTCCAGAACTCCAGAATCCCAGAATCCCAGATTCCCAGAACCCCAGAATCCCATAACCCCAGAACCCCAGAATCAATTAGGTTGGAAAAGACCTCTGAGATCATCGAGTCCAACCTATGACCCAACACCACTACATCAACCAGACAATGGCACTGAGCGCCACATCCAGGCTCTCCTTAAATCCCTCTGGGGACAGTGACTCCACCACCTCCCTGGACAGCCCCTTCCAGTGCCCAGTCACTCTTTCTGTGGAGAACTTCTCCCTAATGCCCTGCCCAAACCTCTCCTGCTGCAGCTTAAGGCTGTGTCCTCTGGGATTCCCCAAGGCAGGATTCTCTGCTGCACACACAGACACAGATCTGGGCTCAGGGTGTGCTGGGCAGTGATGCAGAGCCAGCATCTCACCTCTCCATGTCCTCTTGCTCCATGAATGGCTGGCTGGAGACTCTCAGAGCACTCAGGGGTCTAAAAAAGGAGCAGCAACTCCATGCCTGTCTTGTCCAGGGTCTGGGAGGGATCAGCAGCCAAGGCTGGGCAGCTTTCCTTCCACCAGAGAGCTGGGATGTGGCTGCACCTCAAATCCTGGAGCAGTTCTAGGGTCTGCAGGACAAAAAAGACACGAAGCTTGTCCAGTGAATGGAGCTGGGGAAGGGGCTGGAGCACCAGGAGAGGCTGAGGGAGCTGGAAAGGGACTCAGCCTGGAGCAAAGGAGGCTCAGGGGGAATTCCTGGCTCTGCACAGCTCCTGCCAGGAGGGGACAGCTGGGGAGATCTGGCTCTGCTGCCAGGGAACAGGGACAGGAGCAGAGGGAACAGCCTCAGGGCAGGCTCAGGGTGGGCACCAGGGAAAGCTTCTCCACAGAAAGGGCTGGTCAGGAACTGGCACAGGCTGCCCTGGGCAGTGATGGAGTCACCATCCCTGAAAGGGCTCAAAAACCACGTGGGAGTGGCGCTTGGGGACGTGGGTTAAGGGTGGAGCTGGTACGGCTGAGTCCCTGATTGGACTCATCTTGGAGGTCTTGTCCAACCTCAGTGATTCCCTGATTCTATTAAAGGCTGGGAATGTGGAGGGCAAGGTCTTTATTGGCAGCCCATGACTGGTGAAGATGAGTGAGATCCACGAGGAAAGGATTCATTACCCAGATCACAGGAGGACTCAGCTGCCATTTGAGTTTGGTGGGTGATTTTTTATTTCAGAGCTCCTGCAGGACACGCCTGGAGGCGTTTTCTTGATGTTTCCCTCCTTGATGAGAAGTGACCACAAACTGCAGAAAGGTTTCTGTTCATTTTTTTTTTGCTTCCAGCAAGTGCCAGGATGCTTTTGGCAAAGGTCAGCTGAAAAGCAGACACATAATCCCATAAGGGCATAAAGAGGCACTGTTTGTGTTTTGCAAGATTTTGATGTGAAATAACGAAAAATCCACAGTGGAGCTAAAGATCTCATTTTCTCAAAGACAGAGCAAGAACAAAATTTCGTGTTTTCAACACCATTTAATTTTAAGTGGTCCCACTGAAAATGAAATATAGATTAGTTTCTCCCTTTAACAAAGTAATTTTCAACATTTGTGGGACAGGTAGAACAAATGATTCTGCTTTCACTTGTCTGCCCACGAAGTGAGTCTGGAGCTTCTCTCTGCTATTTCAGGAAATTGAAATTACTTTTTCTTACCCCATTTTCAGCTGCACTGCATTGCACAGGGGGGTCGATCTCACTTTGTCCTGGACAGTTTGAGAGTTTTCACATCAATTTCTCCCTGCTGATCCACCCACAACCACTCCACCCGTGACAAATAAATATACAAAAAATAAACCTAGAATTGTACTGATGTGTATGGTACAAGAACAGGCTCACAATCTTTGTGCCATTTTTTTCATTTATTTGAGAGTTGCCCAATAAAAATAATAATTCTTTCAATAACCAATGAATAATCAATGGATAACCAAAACCACCCAGTGAACCACATGGTGTGTGTTTGTACAGGTGTATTTACATTCTGAATCCCCAAATATAAATTGATTTACTCCATCCAATCAAGTATGAAATTCCTGAAAATCACTTTCATGGTAGTGGTGATGATAAGTATAAATTTCCTGGGATTTTGATCACTTGAAGAACAGTTTATATCCAGAGTGGGACCACTGTGGCTGACACATGCCGAGACACACAGACACTGGAAACATTTTCACTCCATGGATTTTCACAAAAACTAATGCCAAGCAAATTAGGACACAGATCTTTAATCATTCCCAGAAACAAACCAAAACAAACCAAAACAATAGTGACATTGGAATTAAGGACTCTGCACTATGACCAAAGGAGGGATTTTTAACACAGTGAGATAAATGAGCTGCTTGTCCAGGTGTTTCCCTCAGATCCCAGGCAGGCTGGATCCCAGATTCCTGCTGGGGGGACAAGGACATTAACCTCAGCTCCAGCAGAGACTGATTCCTGCTGAGGAGAGAACCAGTTCCTGCCATTGCTGCTGCCAGTTGTCCTGTCTGACTTTTATTCTGACCTTTGATCTGCATATTCCCCTTGCACAGCATCCTCAGCTGAGCTCACACTCCTCCAAGTGCTCATTTTTCTCCTCCTGAAGGGAGGACACGCTCCCACTCCATGAAGCCTCAGAGAATCCCGAGGCACGTCCCCTCCACTGGACACAGCTTTGACCTCTTACTCCAAGAAAATTAATTAATTTAATTTTCTTGAAGAATTTTAAGCTAAAATTAAATATAAATAAATACAGTTCTCCAAAGTAAACCTAGAAATGTGTTTTTTCTGAGCAGAAAACTCAAATGCCTGGTGGCAGCAAGAAGCAGAGCCAGGCTTACAGGGGAAAGGGCTGACAAAATACTTCGATTCTGGATTCTGAACACCCCTTTCTGCTCCCCACTGAGCTGTTTCCAGTGAAAGTCTCCCCTAACTGGGACAGCAGCCAGGAAAAAAGTAGCACAAATTAATCAAAACATGTTTTTAAAGGATCTGTAAGTATATACAGAAAGGAGTTTTTCACTTCTAAGAGAAAACTATTATTTTTTATACACTAAGCAGTTTATATTTCAGTTGTCCTTGTTCCTCACTCAAAGATTCTCTTCACTGAGGTCTTTGGTTGATTGTTTCTGAGTGGGGATGCTGAGCCAGGTGAACACAATTGTATTTTAAATTTCTTTAAACATAAGAACTCTTTTAGCAGAGATTGATTCAGTTGCTGTTAAATTCTGGACATGGTGCCTGTGGATGCCAATCATGTTCTGGCACAAACATTCCCATGCAAAAGCCACACTCAATTGCACCTGAATCATGCAAATTGCAGCTTGAAAATACCAAAAATCTCTTTCTTCTCTTAGTTTTGGGTATTGCTTTGATCTGGGAGAGGGTTTGTGGAGGTAACTTCATGGCTTATTCACCCTCACAGGCAATTAATGTTGAATTCCTAAATGCTTGAAAAAATTCCTGGGCAGAGCTAATGGGTAACAACAAAAATCCTTCACTACAGCATTTCAGGGTCAGAGACAGATTAATGTCCTTTTAGTAGTAATTTGGTTTCCACGGTAATCTTGGAAACAGTTACATAGTTTAGATTCTTGATCTGGCAAGTGAGATTTTTTTCCACACATGATCTTTATTTGCAGTGGTGTTATACTTCTCTATGACAAATGAGATGGAAGGTCTTTGTTAAAAATGAAAGGGCAGCTGTTTATATACCTCGAAAGAAAAGAAGATTTTTGTACCATTCAGTATGTGCCTTTTGCCTCTGATGTTCTGGAAAACTCTTGAATTCATTAAATTTCAACTCCAAGCAGAGTAAAGTGTGCAAAGACCTCAGGGATAAAACAAAAGAAACATTTTTTAAAAAAAAATAATGCAGCAGATAAGGTAACCTGGTTAAACCTTGCCTTTTTTAACAAAGAAGCCACAGAGCAACTGGGAGTGCAGGTTTTATAGTTTGGGATAAAGAAGGCAGCCTCATTGGAGGGCAGGGTTAAGGTCACTGGTACCTGATGAACTCTGCACTTGTCTAATACATGCCCTTGGTATTTAGGTTCCTTATTTTTGTTGGGGACATCTGAAATATCTGTAAGATCTGCAACATCACTCTTAACTCCCTTTGGAAACTGCAGATGACAATTAAGTTGTTCAGATTCAGGCTTTGCTCCCCTGCACAAAACCCCTTGAACAAAAGATCTGAGACCTCTTACCATGAGCCTTTTCCTCTCCTGCCTCTTAAAGTTATTCAGCTTCCTATGAAGTAGTTAAATAATTCATGGAGCTAAAGACTGTTCAGGCTGGTAGATCAAGAGCAACTTGCTGGAAAACAGCCTTTAAAGTTGCAGAGTGCATGTGAGCAGGAGGTGGGACAGCTGGCTGAGGACACAGAGGGGGTTGAATGAGCCTTTTGCAGCAGAAAAGCTGCACAAAAACAGCCCAGAAATGGGGGATGTCCCCACCCTTGGTGCTGGCCATCTAAAGCACCTTTGGGTTGTTGGCCATGTCACATCTGGTACCCCCAGAGCTCCACGGGCTGGGCATGATGAGCTGCCACAGTTCCTTGGCAGATGGAAGAGGACAGGTTTAGATGGGATTTTAGGAAGGAATTCTTCCAAGTGAAGGTGGGCAGGCCCTGGCACAGGGTGCCCAGAGCAGCTGTGGCTGCCCCAGGATCCCTGGCAGTGCCCAAGGCCAGGCTGGACAGGGCTGGAGCAGCCTGGGACAGTGGAAGGTGTCCCTGCCATGGCAGGGGTGGAATGGGATGAGCTCTGAGGGCCCTTCCCACCCAAACCAGTCTGGGATTCTGTGAGCAGGCAGCCTCATGCCTGCAAGGCACCTCCACATCCCATTCCAGGTGTCAGCCCCGAGCTGGAGCAGCTCCAACACACTCTGCCAGGGCAGAAACCCCCGTTCCACAGCCCCACTCCACACACACAGCCAGGTGCAGGAGCTTTGTGGCTCTCTCAGACCCAGTTTCCATCCTCTCCCACCCACAGACTTATAAAATGTGATTATGGTGATCTCATTTTGAGGAATTCAGCCCTTCAGTCCCAGTCCTAACCTCAAACCTGACACTGCCATCCCATCACTCCTGGCCCAACAGCTAGCACAGCCCTTTCCACCCTCTCTGCTCCCAAAAGATTTTTCCCTTTGCTTCAGCCACAGGGATACATGACACAGAGCCCAGTCCTGACACATCACTGCGTGCAGAGCAGGAGAATTTACAGACAGCAGGAAAGGCCTTGGCTGTAAATCTGTAAGATTTTGATCATTTGGATCGGAGCTCAACAGCTCCCAGATTTTTCCCAGTGTTTAAACATCCATCACCCAGCAGTGACTGTCCTTGGCCATCATCGGGGCTCTTCTGCCATCTCCTGGGAGAGGTGGATTTTTGCATCAGTAAACCCAGAGTTACAGGTGGGAATTTGAATGTTCATTTCTGCCCTTTTCTTTAAAGTAAATAAATAAATAGACCCACAAAACCACCAAAAACAAAACAGGCAAAGTGTTCCTCAGTCTCTTGTCAAAGGGGAATTGAATAAATATAACACATAATATAGTAAATATATAATAATTGAACTAAGATAATTTATTTCTGCTTCTTGGGCTCGAGGTGTTTGTTAGGTTATGTTACTTCTAAATAAAAATCAACACTCAGCAGTGCATTAAGTCCGGTCCAAATGTCTGAGCCACTCAACAAGACAAGGAATTAAAATATGCTGGGAATTTTGTGCTTTTTTCTTTACCCCAAACCCATGGTAACAGCGTGCCCATCACTGGCATAATGACTGTCTTTAAGAAAATGAGTGCATTTCTTATAAATGAGTGGATTTCTTACATTTGATTCAATCTGGACTGAGAGCACAGATGTTTTTTGGGCTCTCACCTCCAGGTTCCCAGCCTGGCATCTCCCAGCCTGCCCCAACAAGAAGGAAGGTTTGCAAAGCTATTCAACAGAAATAATGTTTGTTCCCAGACAGCTCCTCCAGCTCTTGCTCAGGCACTGTGAGGAATTCATTGCTGAGATGAAACTTCCCACCTGTGCTGTAGAATCAGAGAATTACAGAAGTGGTTTGGGTAGGGAGGGACCTTAAAGCTCATCCATTCCCACCCCTGCCATGGCAGGGACACCTTCCACTGTCCCAGGCTGCTCCAGCCTGGCCTTGGACATTTCCAGGCATAAATTCTTCCTTGATTCTGCCTTTCTGGCCAGTGCAGCAGTGAGAAAACCCCACCTGCTGACCTTTAAGCTCCCTTCCAACCCAAACCATTTGATGATTCCACGGGAAGGTCATTGACTGACACCTCTTTTCCTGGACCTTCTCTAGCTCTGTGATGCCCTTTTGGGCACAGCACCTTCCTGTAGGGACTGATGCCTCACTTCCCATCTCCTGCTTCAGACAAGGAAAGATGAGGAAAAAGGTGCCTGATCCAGCAAGTTCAAGGCAGGTCCTGCTGAACCAGGCTGTTCTCCAGGGATGACTCTGCCTTCCCAGAACATCCTTGGCTTGGTGTCCATTTGATTGATCACTTTTCCAAACAGGGAATACATATCCATGGAGGGCCCATAGGATAAAAATGTGGTGATCACAGCAGAGCAGCACTTGCACACCAAGGATTTTGGGATGCGTTTCCATATTTATGAAGTGCAGAAGGGAAACAAAAAGGCTGATCAAAGTGGAGTTTATTTAAGCCAAATGGCTTCAATCAGAGATATCCCAGTCTAGGAGTTTGTGAGCTCAGGAGCTGCCACAGCAAAGAAAACTCCATCACACCCAGTCCCCAATCTTCAGACTGTCCCATAAGCAAACAGAGGTGCAAATACTCCTTAGATAGCAGGGACACACTTAGGGAATGTCTGGGACATCCTGAGCACAGCACTGAGAATTTCTAACGTTGGTAAATTGTATTTGCTTGATTAATCTGAATTCCTCCCCTACTGCCCATCTGCACCCTCACGTCCATCTGGGGTGACAGCGCTCTGTGGGGATCCCACAGATAAAATCCTGCCTGGCCATGGGGTGTCATTATCCAGAGGCATTTCAACCACATTGCCAAAGGAGCATCACCCTGGGAATGTCCAGCCCTGGCAAAGTCAGGGCTTCCCAGCAGGGACTGGATAATTTCAGAGTTAATGCAGTAACTGCCTCGGTCAGTGCTTACCCAAAGCTTTTGAAGAGTTATGGAATTCAACATTTAACCCTCTTCCATTAGGCACAGGAAGAGATCATTAAAATGTCTGAATATCTCTTCCCATCTGCTTCTGTCTTTCCTTAGACTTTCTTCAGCAAAACCTGTGATTAATGTGTGGAAAGGGAGTTTGTTCATGGATTCACAGGCAGTGGAGCATCTTGCAGCACTCCCAGAGCTTCTCCAAGATCCAGAAAATCTTCTGGAGCCCAGGATGAATTCAGCAGAGGTGCTCCTTTCAGAGTATGGAAAATTCCCTTGGGATGGAAGTGAAAGGAAGTGTGGGCTAGAGCTGCTGATGGGCAATGGATCCCCAAGGTCAGCCTGGAGCTAATTCAGAGGCCAGCTCTGGGTCCCCACTATTTGCTTCTGGCCCCAGCAATATCCTTTACTCCACAATAATTATCACACTCCACAATTTCACCAACCATCCTTTAATTCCAAACTGATTAAAAAAATTAAGTGAAACTCAGTGCAGCTATTTTCAGCCAGAACTTGGCAACAAATTTGCAGTTTCTGGTTAAGACTCAAAGAAGATGGTGAATTTCCAAAGCATTTCTCTTCTTTTTTCCAGTTTTATCAGTTGGTTTAATAAAATTACCTCACTCTGCAAATCTTCACTTGCTGGCATGGGAATAGAGAAAGTGTAAAACTTCTCAGGGTATACGATACTTTTCCAAATACCATTAATCATTAAACACCTTCTATATGATCCATTGCTAAATATTATTGAATGCCAGAGGGTCTCTGAAGGAATTCTGGGGCAGCTGAGTTTGCAGAGGAAGAGTCAGGTGTGAGCACCCATTTATGGAATCACAGATTCATGGAATATCCTGAGCTGAAGGGGCCCACATGGATCGAATTCCACTCCTGGATGTTACAGTTGCATTGAACAGAAGCAAGAAAATTGAGTCAAATTACGGGGGGAAAGGGAAATTATTAATCCAGAGCTCAAGGCAGCATCTGGAACGCTCTGAACAAAGTCACAGGACCCCTTTCTGGCACATCCACAAGGCTGTCTGGGGAATGTTGTTAAGAATAGGCTAAAATAACATTTCAGGGGTTGTTTGGCATTCATTTGCATTGTGATAGGAAATCTTTACCCTGAGCCCAGATAAGAAGATGTTTAATGGTTTATTAAATAATAACTCCACAACTTCCTGACAGGCTCTGCTATCAGGGAACAAGAGGGATGAGAGGAAACCGCCTCAGGCTCTGCCAGGGGAGGTTTAGGTTGGGTTTTGGGAAAATTGCTTCACAGAACAGCAGGTCAGGCACTGGCACAGGCTGCCCAGGGCAGTGGTGGAGTCACCATCCCTGGAAGTGTTCACAAAACGTGTGGATGTGGCACCTGGGGACATGGGTTAGGGTGAACATGACAGTGGTGCTGGTTAATGGCTGGACTCGATGATCTGAGAGGTTTTCCAGCCTAAATGATTCCATGGTTCTGTGATAAACAGGTTTCTGTGGTTCAGCCTGGCCGGCCTGAGGGTACAAACAGTGCAAGGTGAATTCCCCACCCTTCTCTTCCCAGAGGCAGAAACCCTGCCTGGCTCTGGCAGGGACCTGCTGCTGCCCCTTCTCCCTGCCCAGGGAAGCCACATGGATCATCCCCTGCAGCCCCAGCCCAGCCATCAGCCTTTGTTTGGCACATTCCCATCGCCTGTCCTGGCAGCCACCTCTCCAGGCACGGCTCCTCCACCCCAAAGGGCTGCAGTTCCCCTTTGCCAACCACACGGATTTGCTCTTCCCCACCATCCTCCATCCCCAGGCTAGGAAGAATGCCAGCCTGTCCTGGCCATTCCCTTTCCCTTTTCCATGGCAAGGGCTGCTCCACTGGAGAGGCTGCACAGAGCATCCAGGACACGGCTGGAGAGGAAATGTTTGCCCAGGAAGGAAAAAGCCACTGCAGAAACCTGGGAGAGGACAAGGAAGTGGCACAGCAGGGACCCCAAACCCACTGAGGGAGTCACTGTAATTGTGCCCTGGTCAGCAGCAAAGTCCCACCT
This sequence comes from Anthoscopus minutus, assembly GCA_013399455.1. Taxonomy (NCBI): domain Eukaryota; kingdom Metazoa; phylum Chordata; class Aves; order Passeriformes; family Paridae; genus Anthoscopus; species Anthoscopus minutus. The sequence goes on from VWYI01015144.1 coordinate 171,677, forward strand.
GTGCTGAGGGGAAGGGAATGGTGGCTCTCCCTTCATCCCAAGGCAGCCAGAGCTCCACAGGGTAAATAACAGAAGGTTCAAACCTCCTGCCAAGTGTTCGTTGAAATGCAAAGGGGTTGATCCCAAATAATGAAAAGGAAAAGAAAAAGCTGTGAATGTGATGCAGCAGCTTCTGAATGTGATCAGGCTGGACAGGTCCTAGGCAAGACTCACCTAAAGGTAAAAAAATGAAGCACAAATTCAGGAATCCCAGCTAAATGGGAAAAGTGACCCCAGGGATGAATAAGAAAGAGAGAGCTTTGTACAGATTTCAGCTGCCAGATCTGCTAGGTGCATGGAGATCACCTTGAATGCACCTGCAGAACACTCTGGTATTTCTGTAACCCTAACATTAACTCAAAAGAAACACTAACCATAAACCTAATGTTGACCCTCACCAGAAAAAAACTACAACACTAACCATGAAACATTAGCCCAGACCTCAGCATAAACACAGTCCTAATGCCAATCTGAACTCTACTCCTAATCCTAACCCTAAATTGTCATCCCAGAGGATGAGGGAGATGCCTGGGTTTAAGTTTGCTCAGACCAAACCTCAGGTTACCTTGAAAATTTACAGAAATCCTTTGAGGGACATGTCAACTAAAATCCACCGAGGTGCCCATTAACCTCAAAAGCCAGGGGAAAAAAGAAGAATATCCAGTCAGAATATTAAAATCTGCTGTAATGGGATGGATCACTGTGCTGTGAACCATAACCAACAATGCTTCATCTCATGAAACAGAAGGGGGGAAAAAAATAGAAATCTAACAATTAGAATAAGGCAAAGAAATTTAAGGTGTGGACTAGATTAGACAATCCCAAAGCAGGTTTGGGGGTCACTGAGATGCAGTTTCTGGGCTTTTTATAAGCACAAAATAAGGAATACTAATAATGACCTTGGGCTAAAATTACATTTCACTTTTATTTAGAAAGATGTTCCACTCTGGGCACATGAATAAATCAATGTGCAGCACATCTGCTGCACGTAAGTGTAACCTGACAGTTTGGAGTGGCAGCTCCCCCCAAATTAAGAGTTACTCCAAGCCCTGGTAATGGGTTCATCAACAGCCCATCGCCAGGTTGTGCATATTCAACCCACTGATTTTATGACAAACCATTTGTCAAGGTCCCTGAAGGTGAGAACAGATTCTGAGTTCTCAGCATTTCTGAAAATGTACACAGATGTGGGGTTTGTTTTGTTTTGTTTTGTTTTGTTTTTTTAATAAGAGTCTACTGGGGATGATAATGATGTCACGGAAGTCAAAAAACAGTGAGCTGACAAGAGATGTTTTATTTTACCGTGTGAATAACAACAAGCTCTGCCTCCAGAACTGGCAGCTGTGCACTGGGTATGCAGAGCAGACACCATTGTCCAGCTCCACCACACCCCCAGTGTCCCCATGCAATGGGAACCTTCTCCTCAGGCAGGACACAAAGAGTTAAATTAATGTTACCTCTCTGCGCCCAGCTGTAGGGGAGAGACCCTGGCTGCATTCCAGGCACCCACCAAAGCCTCTCCATCACTGCCCTCCACATCTGGACAGGGCAGAGGAAATAGGATGGAGGATTCATGGGTTGAGATAAAGGCCAGGAGAGATCCCTCAACAAATACCCTCATGGGCAAAACATGGAATTAGAGATATTTAGCTGAAGGTATTACTAACAAAATCAGAGCAAGATAATGATGACAAGCAAAAGCAGACCTTAAAAACACCTTTCTCCCACCCCTCCCTCCTTCCCAGCTGTGCCTCCTCCCTCCATCAGCACAGGGGGATGGGAGTGGAGTTCAGTTCAGTTCATTCCACATTATTCCTGCAAAATTCCACACAGGGGCCCTCCCATGGGACACAGCTCTCCATGAAATTCTCCAGCCTGAGTCCATCCCACAGGGAACACTCACCAGGAGCTGCTGCAAGGTGGGTCAGTCCTTCAGGAGCTGCTCCAGTGAGGGTCCCCCATGGGTCACAAGTTCTACCAGGACCCTGCTCCAGCGTGGGCTCCTCCCTCCATGGGTCTGCAGGTCCCTGCCAGGATCCAGCTCAGCATGGGTTTCCCACGGGTTCACAGCCCCTCTCAGGCATCCCCCTGCTCAGGTTTGGGCTCCTCCAGCAGCTGCAGGAGGATCCCATCCCATTGATCCATCCCATGGATCCTGTGGATCCCATCCCATGGATCCTGTGGATCCCATCCCATGGATCCCATGGGTCCCATTCCATGGATCCTGTGGGTCCCATCCCATGGATCCCATCCTATGGATCCCACCCCATGGATCCATCCCATGGATCCCACCCCATGGGTCCCTTGGCTCCCATCCCATGGATCCCATCCTATGGATCCCTTGGCTCCCATCCCATGGATTTTATGCATCCCATCCCATGAATCTATCCTGTGGATCCCATCCTATGGATCCCACCCCATGCATCCTGTGGGTCCCAACCCATGGATCCCATGGGTCCCATCCCATAGATCCTATCCCATGGATCCCGTGGATCCCACCACATGGATCCCATGGGTTCCAGCCCAGTAAAGCTGCTCACCACTCACCAACTGTTGCCCAGCTCATCCTCAAGCATCACTGTGGATTCCATCCCACTCTTCCCAGTTTATATACTGGACACGACATTCTGTGGTCTGGAATATCCCTTTGGCTGTTCAGGTCAGCTGTTGTGTTGCTATTTTTCACCAGGAGGGAAGACTTTCACCCCACTAACGTAGTGGATAAGCAAGCTCCGTTTATTCTTTCAGACAGGTTACATTTATACTCTTACAGACAACTCCTCATTAATAGGCACAACTGGCGTTACCTAATTGGCTTACTCTAGAAGCTGTATTAGCATACAGCCTGTTTTTCATTCTTAGCCTCTGTTCCTCTAACTACAAGCATTTTGTTATCTCCAACTACTCTGCTCAAGGACATACTGCTCCAGCACAGCTTCTTCATGTCTACCTGGCTTTCTTCTCACAGCCATTTCTCTCTAGAGTCCTGGCCATGCCCCCTCCCAGCTTCTAGTGCTTCCCCACACTGCTCAGCACTTTTCCTGCCTCTTTCCCAGACCTTTTGGCCTTCTCTGTTCCAGGGAGTTTGAGCCTGCCCAAAGTACCACACAACAATTCCATTTCAGCACCAAGGACTGCTGTCTGTGTTTCATCTCCTGCTTGTTTTGTGATCCCTTGTTTCTCTGTTCTCTCAGTGCTTCTGGGTTAATGGCTGGACTCAATGATCTGAGAGGTCTTTTCCATCCTCAGGGATCCCACGATTCCATGCACAGTTCCCTCGTGCTCAGGAGTCTAAGCAGCAAAATCCTTTCTAACCTGTTGTAGTTCTCCCCCTTCCTCTAGTGCTGTTTCTTTTTCTTATCCTACCAAAACTAGGTTTTAACCAATTTCCCACACTTCCTAAAGGGACTCTGGATCAGGAGGGGCAGCTCCTCACTGAGCTGATTTCTCTCTGGGATCAGAGATCTGGCAGAACATCTTTTTTAAAGCCTAGAGCTACATTCTGAGGACACAGCTCCTTCTTTCCCTGTGGGATCCCTCCTACAGAAGAACATCCTGACCCTGCCTCCCCTGTATGTCGGAGCTGAGCTTTCCTTGCTGCTCTAACGATTCAGTGAGGTAATAATATTTTTGTAGTGATATTAATTAGAGCCCCTCATCAGTGCCCAGGGCTCACTGAACAGCAGTTTAAGCTGTGGGTGTTCAGAACCAGGTGCTCAAGGGCTGCTGGAGGTTTTACATCTGCAGGCGTTCAAGAGCAGCCCCTGAGCTGTTTCTTGAGCACTTTGATGGCCTCGGGAGCCTGTGCTGAGCTCCTGCTTTAGATCCCTGGTAACACATCCCAGTTTCCTTCTTTATCCCAGCAGTTCTGCCTGTCTGAGCTGCTTTCTCAGCAGTGGCTGGGACTGGGACTTGACTGTCAATCTCCAGCAGATCTTACTTCAGTCACACAGCTCAACACAGCACTGCACAGTTTGGGCTGCACAGGCCAAAAAATCCTTTTGCTGGGCACTGGATGCTGGACAGGCACTGCCCAGGCTCCTCAGGGACTGGGCACAGCCCCAAGGCTGCCAGAGCTCCAGGAGGGCTTGGACAATGCTCTCAGGGATTGTTGGGGTGTCTGTGCAGGGCCAGGAGCAGGGCTCTGATCCTTGTGGGTTCCTTCCAGCTCAGGATAATCCATGATCCTGAATCTTTTCCATGAGGGGAATTCTGCTGCTTTCCCGCATTCACCGTGCATGGGGGGGAAGGATGCATTGCCCAATTCAGTTCTAACACCTGAAAAAGTTTGTTCAGCTGCTCCTTGGTAAGGTTTGTGGAATGAAAGAAGATGAAAGAAGCCACTGACTGCATTTTCTTGCTGGCAATGGACTACTATGGTCTGCATTTTCAGTCACAGAGGCTGGAAAGTTTCATTTGTTGAAGGATTGTTCACCCTTTTCACTCCTGTGAACAGGTCTGGTCCTCGGGAAGGATGTGCTGAAGAACAACACAAGTGCAGCAGCTCATGGAATCATGGAATGGTTTAGGCTGGGAGAGACCTTAAAGCTCATCCAGTTCCACCCTTAGGGGCACCTTCCACTGGACCTAAGTGCTCCACCCTGGCCTTGGACACTTCCAGGGAAAATGCGTTCTAAGGCTGCTCCAATAAAAGACAACTTAACTGACAGAGGAGGAGACACTGAAAAATTTCTTTATAAATCCAGACCAGGACTGAGGCTCCTTCATGCTCAGATCCCAGTAGGCTCCATTAGCAACTTCCTCTGGGCATGGAACCATTGTGCTGCATCATCCAGTTGCCTCTGGAAAGAAAAGGAGCCTGTGTGTGAAACCACAGTGTCAGAGGACATGGGAAGGGTGAGGTGCTCCATGTTTTTGCGCCTTTCCCAGTTTTCCCTGTTGAGTCTGCCCTGAAACACTCTTGGCAGGATCTGTGAGAGCACAGCACATCCCACAGCAGGGAAAGGCACAGCTGGGGATCTCTTGTGCCTGTTGAACACACACAGCTCTGTGGGATCAGAGATGGACACACAGCTCTGTGGGATCAGAGGGGATGGACACACAGCTCTGTGGGATCAGGGGAGATGGACACACAGCTCTGTGGGATCAGAGATGGACACACAGCTCTGTGGGATCAGAGGGGATGGACACACAGCTCTGTGGGATCAGGGGAGATGGACACACAGCTCTGTGGGATCAGAGATGGACACACAGCTCTGTGGGATCAGAGGGGATGGACACACAGCTCTGTGGGATCAGGGGAGATGGACACACAGCTCTGTGGGATCAGAGATGGACACACAGCTCTGTGGGATCAGAGGGGATGGACACACAGCTCTGTGGGATCAGGGGAGATGGACACACAGCTCTGTGGGATCAGAGATGGACACACAGCTCTGTGGGATCAGAGGGGATGGACACACAGCTCTGTGGGATCAGGGGAGATGGACACACAGCTCTGTGGGATCAGAGATGGACACACAGCTCTGTGGGATCAGAGGGGATGGACACACAGCTCTGTGGGATCAGGGGAGATGGACACACAGCTCTGTGGGATCAGAGATGGACACACAGCTCTGTGGGATCAGAGGGGATGGACACACAGATCTGTGGGATGAGAGATGGACACACAGCTCTGTGGGATCAGAGATGGACACACAGCTCTGTGGGATCAGAGGAGATGGACACAGCTCTGTGGGATCAGAGGAGATGGACACAAAGAGCTCTGTGGGATCAGAGATGGACACAGCTCTGTGGGATCAGGGGAGATGGACACACAGCTCTGTGGGAT
>VWYI01015147.1:0-41723 GCA_013399455.1 Anthoscopus minutus
CCTGCAGAAGGAGGTCTACAGATTAACAAAATGCAATATAATGAAAAAATACTTTTTGTTTTTTCTCAGTCTCCTTCCCTTCTGTTTAACTGGATGTACATAGCTCTTTTACTGAAGAGGTTGTAAACTATCTATCCCAACAAACCTTTCCATGCCAAAACCAGCTTTTACAGACTTCAGCTGCATTTCTGCCTCTTTTCCCTAAGTTGTCTCTGGACTAAAGGCTTCGGGCTTAGTCTTTCTTGGTAACAGAATCAGTTTCTCACATTGATTGTACCCGAGATGCTTCTCAGAATTTTTTCAAGCCGTACATGAATCCTGCAGGATGGGAATACCTGAAATGTAGAAACCATGTGAAGTGTGGGCAAGATATGGATTTACCCCGTAGTGCTCTTCCCTTCCTCCTCCAGCCCTTTTCTAATAATTGCTCACATTTCACTTGCTGTCTTGACAGCTGAAGTTTTCAGTGCACTGTCACAATCCCAAGCTCTCACACACGAATGGTAATGGTCAGTTCAGAATCTGTCATGTTCTACAGGTAAGTGGAGCTGATTTTTATCTTATCTTCATATTTACCTCCACCGAGTTTCACCTGCCAGTCACCGAGTGCTGTGGGAGGTACACAAGGGACATAGCACAAGACTGTTTCTCTACTAACCCAAATATTGTAGTATTGTCATCAAATTTGTGTTAGTTCATTGCTTTTCTCAAACCTCTTAAGAATAAAATATAATATGGGTTGAGGGGAGAGAGCATGAAGCAGAATAAATACAAGAAGAATGGTTCAGAGAAGCCTTCATGGCTCTCGCCTTTGAACCAGAAACCTTCAGCATGCCTGATGGCCTTGGAGTTGTCTGCCCTGTCTGTATTATACTGAAAGGGGGAAAAAAAGCCTAAAACTCTCAGCAAGTAGAAAATTGACTCCAGGGAAAAAAGACCTCACAGACAGTGTGTCACTGGCCCATGAATCTGCTCAGGTAAGAGGGAGGGAGAAGAGGACACCACAAGGAGTTCAGTCTTTTACACCTGCCAGAGGAAAAGACTTGGCTACTTCCAGTGTGGTTTTCCAGCATCAAACATAACCATAACTGGTTTTCCTTGGAGAAAGACCTATTCATGGTGTTCTCAGATTTTAGGAAGTTTTTTCGAATTGCGTAGAGAAGATTCAATTGCTCAGGGCATCCTTCTCTCAAATAAAGAGATGCCCAATACACATTTTTTTTCCTTATAGCATTGCCCTAATGCCTGCAGCTCCCTATGTGCCTTTGAGGTGAGGAAGTACTGTCACTTACAGATGGAAGATGGGACAGAAGAGGTTCTGAGCCAAGGTCAGCTTTCAGGTCAGTGGTGGAGGGTCTTCTCAGATCTTTGTCTCCAAAATCCTTAACTACTGAACCACCATTAGACTATTTTCCCTCTCTGGTGACAATTTCCTTCCACTCACCATGTGGAAACTGAAACAAATCAGTCTCCAGGGTAAATGCTTCAAAATCTTTCTCTGATGGCTAATGAACAGGAGGCAAATTGGTCTTCAGACACTTTGATATAAAGAGTGAGTTCGAGGTGAGAGGAGAGCTTATGAACTAGTCCCACCTTGATCCTGTTCTTTGTTCACTTCTGCTCCCTCATCCAACCCTTCACTCAATTTCCTGACAAGCCAATAGTGTTGTTACTCTTGTAAACCTCAAATGTTGCTGTTAAATACAACTATAGGAATAATACCACATACACTTTGTGCCTAAAAGCTAGATAGACTGTTGAGCCACAACAAAAACCAACCAAAACTGCAGTAAATTGCATAATTACCTAACATGTGCTTAGGAAAAAACCACTGTTTCCCAGCAATGCCATGCTTGAATGCATGCAAATAACTGTTCTATCAAAAGAGCATTTTGAAAGCTCCCAGAAGTTACAAAAGTGTAGTTCAGGTTGTTTTACCATGACTTCTTTGTGCAAATACAGCCTACAATTACACAGTTACACATATTTACAGTTTTGTGGTGGACTTGACAGCGTTGGATGAATAGTTGGAATCAACTTCAGAGGTATTTTCCAGCTGTAATGATTTGATAGTTCAGTACATGTCTATACACTATTCTACAATTAGTGTTTGCAAGAGACATGTCTTGGAGTGTATGCAGTGGGGAACTTGACATGTCTGGGAAAGGGAATGTGCAGCCTGAAAGAGCCAGAACATTGTTGGCCTCATGAGCAGCAGAAACAGAAAATTCACATGCTTAATGTTGGATATGCACCTGACTAAAGATTTGTGTTTCAGATTCTTTTGGGAGTGGGACCAAGGACTTGTTATAAAAATCTTTGCTCTCCCCCATAATGTCATGGACCATCACACCATAATTAACTTTATATAGGAGTCCATATATGACAAACATGACAAATTTCCAGGACTGATGCATTTTACACAGCTACTTCAAAGCACTCTCCTAGGGCTGAATTAAGGCTGTGGGGATAACTAAAACACAATTCTGTTTCTAAAGTGTGTTTATTTTAGGTTTAATTATGCCTCTACATTCTCTTATTTTCAAAACTTTTTTATTAGGTGATAATAACAATTCTGCAATTCTCCCAGAATATCTGCAGTTATTAAAGTGCTCTCTCTAAATGTAATTTTAATTTAATGTAATTTTTCAATATAGAAACCTCCTTTGTTTTTCATAGTTAAACCCTTACACATGATCAGTGTATAAAGATACTTTAGAAAATGAAAACTCAAGACAAATTTTCTTTTAGGTGCCACAATAAACGAAACATTGCCATACAAATCATCCAAATTCTCAAAGGTTTGGAATACTTCATTTGCATTTTTGTGAGTTTAAGCTTAACCTTGGAGATACTGGATTTGCAGATTTGCTCAGGCTGAGTCACCCTTCTTTGGAAAAGCTGATGCAGATCTGTTTTCTTCTTAAAACCAGTTCCTCTCAATTTTCTCTGACTCCTGCTCAATGTGAAGCTTGTCAAAACAGTGGGCACAAATACAGACTCCTCTGCATCTTCCCCCTGGAATGTCATCACATTGGCATTTCTATCCCCTCCTATTAGTCTCTCCCTCCTTCCCTCCACAGAACCTTCATCTTCTCAACATCTCTGGAGATTACCCTTTCTTTGTTTCTTTCCTGAATAGCCCTGTTGAGAATGGGATTTGGTGTGAAATGTGTTTTGATTTTTTAATGGGATTAAGGATTTCACCTGTTTGTCTGATATTGAACATTTCTTCATTAGAAAATATCCTCACATAAAATGGTGTTTTTTCAAACTACCAGCCTCTTTTGCTCTCACAGAGAACCAGACCACCCCTGCCCTTAGAAAAGATGTCATTTGCCAAAAATGCTGCTGGCTTTCTCTGCAGAGGAAACGTTATATGGTTGAATAAACTGTTATTATAATCATTATGTCTCTTTTTATTATACACATTTAGAAAGAGAATAAATTTCCCCAGGAAGTTTAGTTTCCATTTTGCTTTTGATTGCATTTCAAAACCAAAATGTCACAGTTGTCTCTTATGCCAATAGCTTTTTAAGTCTATTTTCATGTGTATATATTTGTATATATCAGAATCATAGAATAGTTTGAGTAGGAAGGGACTTTACAGAACATTTAGTTCCAAATCCCCTGCCATGAGCAGGCACACCTTTCACTAGACCAGGCTGCTGAAGGCCCTGTCCAACCAAGTGACTTCATTTTTGTACTCTGAGACCTTTGTGTGAATTGTTGTAAAAGCCTTGAATTTTTCATTTAAGATTGCAATTTCAGCTTATTAAAGGAATTTGCAGCCTTTGGATATTTGCAGAGATTTCCACTATCTGGTACAGCTTGTATGAGTTTATGTCCTTCTGGGCAGCTGGAAGGCAATGTGCAGATTTTCACAGAGTTTTCAGCTCACAGAACTGTGGTGAGAGGACAAAGGAAAATTCTGGTTTTCATGCTGCTTAACAGGCAGTCCAACATAGATTACACATTCCTTCCCTCTCACGTGCTGCTTTGTTCGTATTTCAAGTTAAATTCCATTTTGCTGAACTATATTACTGAATCCAGAAGGAGTAGTCAAGAATTTTCCTTTGGCTGTCCAGTCCACAAGTCTGTAGAGGCACAGATATTTATAAAAGCAAATAATTTCCTTGGACTGCAGCATTGTGATAGGCAGATCGTGACATATGTGCAACCCCATTGCAAATAATCTGTTTTCCTTATGCACAGGTAATTACCCCCTAAATGCTGGGGAACCCACACAGAATTTTATTGCAATTTCTCTCAGGAAGATCTGGGACTTCAGCAAAAGTCACCTTCCTCTCTCCTTGTGGTGGCATTACAATGCAAAAAGGAGTAACATAATTGACTGTAGGAGCCAGTACACCAGTGACAGCCCCTGGGGCAATATCTCAATATCTTCTCCATGGCCCAGCATAAAATTTAGGTTCACTATTTTGTGAACACATAAAGGTTGTCCTTCTCATTATCTGTCCCTTGGCAAGCCAAGATGGGATTAATGTTGCCTAACTTTGTCTAAAATCACATTTTGTAATCTAGGTTAATCTGTTCTTGTCCAGACTCACTTTGAAGTCAATGGGTGACAAGACCCATAACCCATGGGAAATAAGAAAGCATAAATTCACTGCTCCTCGTGGCTGGTGCCAGGTAAGAGGGTAATTGGACCTCCCTTTGTAGTCTCTTCTTTGTCATTAACTATTGAAGGACCTGGACAATAACCACACTTTTGCAAATTCTAGAGGATCAATGAAGGTGTCTTTGTAATGATAAGCAAAATTTGCATTTGACTTGGAAACAGCCCCAAGTTTGCTCAGTACGTGCAGAAAACCCAAGGTTTTTTGTGTCTTTCTATGAAGTTTTACAATACTAGTAATACCAGAAAGCTTGTGGGACACTCAAAAAATAAGGGTGGTGGAAGGGGAATTTTCAAAAATAGTAATTTAACACAAGAACATGTATTTATATAAAACCTTTGAAGTTTCTGCTCTCTTCCCTTCCTCAGGAGAATTTGGTCTAAAACTCTAAATCTGCAAATGCAAAGCAAGCTCACTTAGCTTTACAGATCAGATTCCTGAGTCACTCTGGCAAAGTGGCACAGGGCAAAAATATCCCTTCTCTTTCTCTCCTGCAGTTCAGAGGAATCTATAAGGTCAGGCAAATGCATCAACCTCAAGCACTTGAAGAAGTGTTCTGCAAGACTGGGTATAAGCAAAGAAAGAAAAATCAAGGTGCAAGTCCCAGTGAGTCAACAAAAGCACAAGAGCATTAAATCAGGAGAATCAGTGGCAGAGTTTTACTCTGCTCCCAGGGTGTTTGGGGTCACAGGAGAGCCCAGGAGAGCTGCTGCTCTGGATGGATAGCTCATAGCTGTCAGCAGCATGGAGCTATCTCAGAAATTCAAGACATTTTCTCCAGAGACACTCATGCCAAAGCAGCTATATTCTGTGTCCTCTGTGCCATGGTTTAGAGCCCTTTGCAGGATTATGAAGATGCCGTTTTGACATATGAGGCTGGCCAGAAGAAGTAGATCAGATGGCTGAGTTTGGGGGATGAAAGAAAAGAGTGTTCCTCTGGAGAGATCTGGAAGAGTAGGCTAGAAACTACTCTGGGAACAAAGTAGAAGTGCAACATTTTTCCTTGTTGGTGGATTAGATCCTGCTTTTCTGCTCTTTTCCAACTGAGACTTCTGCTGGATAGAACAAGGATAAAACTCAGGAAAGAATATTAGATGCCTGTGTGAGGCTGAGCTATCCCCCAGCTGCAAATCTTTGAGAGATTTTTGACTCAGATGCTGTTTCACAAGTAGCCAGGAATGCCATAAACCAGGATGTGGCTTGTATACACACCACTTCCNGCTTGACTTAAACCACCCAAAACCAGGTCTTTCTGGTCAAATAAAAGTGTATTACCTGTCACAGCAAATGGGCCCTAGAGAGAAAATGAGGTTTTCTGCACAGGCACAGATGCTATGTGGTGTGCTCTGCTCAGTCTGCTGCAAATATCACTGATGAACCCATATTTTTTATTTTTAATAATATACATTGCTCAATTTGTTAAATCTCAAAGATGTCTGCTCCTGCTAGTTGACCATGAAAGACATTGTATCAGATTAAAAAACAAAGATCCATTTTCTCCACCATCCTGCTTCCAGCAGCTGCTGACAGTGGATATCTACAGAGAATATAAGGAAAGCTCATAGGACCACTGCAAAAATAGAGTGACTCTTTCCCATAATACTCTCCCAAATGCAGTTCATCCCAGTGAGAATTAATAGAGATCAGGATTTTGGTAACAGATGTAAACAGATGAGACATAGTTAAGTGGAGTACATTTTAACAAAAGCATGCTAAAATTTCCTAAGCACAATGTCCTAATTTTCAGGTCTTAAATGTAATTAATTTCAAATGTTGCATTGAGTTTGTTTTAGTTTGTTGGTTGTGGGTTTGTTTTGTTTTGTTTTCTTGTATTTCACTGTTTCATTTCAATATCTCAGCTGCATTGGTTGTTATTGATTCAGAAACTGACAGTCCATAGACTCTGTCTGAGTAGCAATGATGGAACAGTACAAACATCTTATCTTTTTATTAGTTGAAAATACAACATTACTTAATAAATTTACAAGATTACTTTAAAATAAATAAATTTACAAATTAGTTTAAGAATAAGATAGAGCTACTTAAAATAAAGCTGAAATTCAATCTAAATACATCAGCTGGAGGGGTTTTAAAATTAGTTTTAGGGAAACTGTGTCCACAAAGGAAAAAAAATCACACTTATTGTTTGTCACAAAGAGACAAAGGCTTTCTCTTCGCATTAAAATGAAACAGCCACATTTAAAAAACAATTCAAACTGAAAAATTGCTTTGATTTTTTCCAGAAAACAAATTGAATTCAGATGTTCTAAACTTACTTTGACCTGGACAGGGCTGAAATGAAAGCTTTTCTTCTTTCTTGTGTTAAGCAAATAGACAAAATCCTGTGTACTAACAACAGTGAGAACACAGTAAAAATTGGTCATTTCTGATATCTGAATACATAAATTAATTCTGAATCACGTAAATTAAAGTACAGAATAATTTAAAATCAGCTCATGAGAGAATCACATACGTGAGATTTGCATAATATATTGGCAAAATAGTTTCCCTGGCTGGGAAAAAACCTTTTCTTTTTCTAAGCAGCTTTCCAAAGACCATTTTGCAGGTAGATTCTAATGCAAACAATTATTTTGTCTAGTTGAGCTAGTTGTCTTCAGATGCCCTATACAAGAATACAGATCACAAAAATTCATGGTTTTTTCTTGGTACTTCTGGCATTTAATATGTCATTCAACCTAATGGTTCACTCTGAAGTGCTTTATTGCTCTTATAGATGCTGTTGCTTATGAATGCTTAGTATTTTTGAAAAAAAATATTCCTGTATCTCCCCAGAGTGTGACTCTGTGAGCTCGTCTATTGCATTATTGTTATAGCAACCACTACAGGTAATTGGAACCAGACTGTCTTGGGCCTGTGAGTGATGCACAATTTATGGTTCATCTGTCTTGTTAAAGGCTTAGGGCTTATGAACTTGCTTGGTTTTTATCCAGCGGTAGAATTCCAGTGTTTCAAATCACATTTGCAGGTTTGGTGGAGGGGAAGGGAGATGAAGACGCAAATACTGCAACTATAATATTGATGGAGAAAAAACAGTCAATAACAGAGACAGAAAATAAAAAAAATGGGTTTGGGGATATTATGTACATAGAGTATTAGTGTTCAGATGAGGATGAGGAGGTTGAAGAAGATGAGTGTAGTAGAATGTGTTTTTATGAGAACTAAAAGAGAAATACATAGGCTAATACATCAATAGTGTTCTTACAACACAGTAAATTAATTCGTGGCAAGTAATATACTCATTTCAGAGGGCAGGTTTGCTTGTTTGCTACATTATGGCTTTGCAATTGTGTCTGCATTTAGATGCTCCTCAGCCATTGAAAACAGATCATTCTACCCTGCAATAACAAATATTGATTTACAATGACATGTGTCTCTTACAAAGTGTTTCAGTAACATCTTCAAAAGCAGATGATGCAGAAGCATTAATCTCTCCATATCTCTGATTAAAAAAAAAAAAAAAAAAAAAGTGGGTTTTGTCCTGTAATGGCATGAAGAAACATAACTGTGATGAGTATTTCAAAGAAAGGTTTATATTTCTGAATTTCCTATGCTGTGGCTGAAGGCATACAGATAAAGATTATGGAACACTACAAACAGAACAGCATCTGATTTTGGTGTGTTAAGCAAATAATAACATGTAAACTGCATATCCTGACTTTTGGTTCAAAATGTACCACAAAGTATAATTAAAGTAAAACTAGGGGAAGCTACAAATGAGACTGGTTTTGAAACACTGCATAAACTGGATGAGGTTTATTAGCAGATTTATCAGTGCTCATGGCCTGAATTCAAGTCTGCAGACAAAACTGAAGTCAGCTGTATTTTGCATTCCTTATTCTTTCATTGTGAATGTCTCATAGATATTCCTCTATTTTTCCTATAAAAATCCTTCACCAAATGGATGCTTCAAAACAGCATCCAAAAATAAAATATCTAACTTCCATAATACTGAAAGAATTATTAAACAACAATCTAAAACTGTCAAACCGGGAAAAGAAAATAATGTGAGACCTCATCCCCTTCTAATTCATTATTCAATGTCTCTTCTTTTTAGACATAGGTGAAATGTCCCCCACTACTTTTCAGCATTTCTTACCTCTTTTAAAAGCAACTGACAGGCTCTGTTTAATACATTTTGAAAAGCCACAATAGTTTTTTACTGATACAAGAATAAACAATAAAACATCCAAAAAAAGAGTGTAAAGGAAAAATCTGCTGTGCAAAATAGCCATATAATGAGCTGGGATTCTTCCTACACCATTGCTTTATTTCAGTTTGTGACTTGGACATCAAGTAATAATATAAACTATTTAGACCTCACAGACCTTTTCAAAAAGGAAGGATATTAATTATATCCTGGAAACTTCTCCATTTGGGATGCCTCAAGTACATGAGATAATACCCAAGGACAGATAATATATTAGGATTATGTGTGGAATGTAATTTCTGATGGTAGAGCTCAGCAGGAACACTCAGAGCACATCCCAAGGTCTTGGGTGCCAACACAAAGGACTCAATTCAGCTCATCACTCTCAGGCATCTGAACCTGTGCTTATCTGGATGGACTAAATCTCCCTGACCTATGCTTGTAATGGAGGCTTGGACACACAGGTAAACATTTAAATTCAGATTTATTGATTTGAAGTTGACTCTTTAGGTTTGGCCATGCAAGTGTCATTTCAAGTTATTAACTTTTATGCCTTAGCTCAAGTGTTCTAGGTGGGCTTCACATTGGCTTAATACCACCCATAAAACACCCTTAGGAGGTGTCTTGAAAATAAATATTTTTAATACTGTCAGTTTTAATGGTAATGGAGCTTTTATAGTTAAATATTTATTGACTGCAATTTTAGAAAACACATAGCAGCCCTTTCTGCACAGGGAAGTCCTTGGTAACCACAGGACTGGGCAGCTCTGCTATTTGGAGTCAAATCTTTCTGGCCCCATGTCTGAGTAGTTCTGTGCCTTTATGGTCTTGAGCTAGATTTATGTATCAAGTGGCAAAAATCTGCAATTTTTGCAAGTTTGTATACCTCATTCTCTTTTTACGCTCTTCATCATATTATGCACTGCCTGAGCTTGCAGGGTCTGTGTGATGGAAGTCATAGCTTCTCTTCTGTACTTTTCCTGAACCCAGCAGGAAACAAGACTTGCAAAACCTGTATTACCCTTGCAGCTAACAGCACCTGCAATCAAACTGATATCCTGGTAGACACATTTAACTTCTGAAATCAAGCATAAAAATATATTTAGCAGCAGTAATTGCAGAGGGGTGAAAGAAGCAATGTCTTCAAGTACTATATTGACATTTAAGAAATTAAGAACAAATCCTTTACTATGAGGGTGGAGAGGCACTGGAAGCAATTGCCCCCACAAGCTGTAGCTGCCCAGTCCCTGACAGTATTCAAGGCCAGCCTAGATGAGGCTTTGAGCAGCCTGGTCTAGTGGAAGGTGTTCCTGCCCATGGCAGAGGGGTTGGAATTGGGTGATTTTTCATGTCCCTTCCAACCCAAACCATTCCATGATTATATGGTGTGTGCCAAGGTTGGTACATCCCAAGATCAGCCACTGGCAGAGGTTCTACCAGAAGGGGTTACCTAGCTAGACTGAAAAGTTGTTTGAAATTGCCCTTGTTTGAGACTGTCAGCTCCTTGCTTTTGCTGTGGTTGCTGTGATCAAATCTGCCAAGACTTCTACAGCATTTGTAACCTCAGTAAATGGGACAGATGGATGCCAAAGCAATCGCTGTCTCTGTGGCAGCTTATCTAATTAAACATTTAGACAGAGAAAGGTATAATTGCAGAATAATCTATCTGCTTTTATTGTGTGCTTTCCCTTAAGACATTCCTGTCTTTCTGACAGAGAAAATAAACTTTGACAGATGTTTACTTTCAAAGTAAAAAAGATAGGGGAGTTCTATTAACACAGACCGTACTCAATAGTGAAGCTATTCCTTCACTGCACTCGATGCCAGCATTCTTTGTAGAACAAAGATTTTGGTACAGAGTAAAATTTGATTTACATGCCTGAGGGAGTAATAAAAGAAACCTATTATGGAATGAAATGGGCTGTAATCACATTGAGAGGATGGAGATTGTTCTGTGGGTGAAGAGGGGGCAAGGCTACTGCCTGGTAAATGGCCTATTGAAGAAGAAAAACCAGTGTTATCCAAAACACAACACACACCAGGGTTTGAGGAATGACATGTAAATGCTGCACAACACCTCCACCACTTCCAGCCAGAGATGATGTGCACTGAGTGCTCAACACGTGGCCACAGGCAGGGAGGGAGGCACAGCTGGACATGGAACACCAGGACAGAACAACAAAGCCTTCCTGCCCTTCTCACTGCATAATGTCTTAGCTAATGTTAACTCAGACCGTGCAGGGGGTCAAAATCCAAGTCTGGGATGAGGCCATTTCCCCCACAGCACTCAGGGTTTGTGGAGCAGAGCTCGGCTGCTGCTCCCCTGGACAGAAGCCAGCCTCAGCTGCTGCTGGGCTCAGCACAAGCCAGGCAGGGAATGATTTCAATTACTGGAGGAACAGCTGCTGCTCCAGAAGATATAGATGAAGCCAATCCCTTCTCCAAGAGCTACTTGAACTGAGAGAAGAGCTGGCCTGCAGGCCCACAGCACAGCTGTACAGTGTTACTCAAGCACAGGATGTCATTAGCTCAGGAGCAGCTTCTCACTTGTGCACTGAGACTGATCTCCACCACATCTTCCCTGTCTCCACTGGCACTATGGCCAATAAGAACATTCTACTGAAAATTCAGGATGCTTCCTGCAATTTTAAGGGTGTGCAGCACCCTGTGCCTCGTAAGCTCATTGTCACACATACTACTCCCCTTAATGACATTTCTGCTCGGGTTTAGAGAAAGAAATGCTGAGCTCCTACAGGCTTTCTAACTCTCCTTCTCATTGCTGCTCATGACAGGCCTGATGTCTGCCCTTCTATCAGCTCATTCTGCTGTGATTTTACAAGGAATTTTCTCCTATGATTGTGCATTATGTAAGTTCAATTCTAATTATATAGAAATTATCATTCTGATTGTACAATGATATGTATCACTTTTCGAGGCAAATAATGAATGTTATAGAGGGATATCAAAAAAACTAGCAATGAAAGTAGTTCAGTGATAAACACCAGAGAAGAATAAGCAATACAGAAGCAGATGCTTTGTGATTTGAAGATTTGAATTGTCCTTATTCCCAAAGTGCTACAGAAGCAATTGTAGTTGACAGCCACGTTTCTTGTGATAGGCATAATGTCATTCGTTGCTTTATACTTGAGTGACTTGGGTACTACACAGTCTGTCAAGTTTAAATCTATTTAAGTCATGACAATTTATGTTATACTACAGTACATTACTTGTTTTGACCATAAGACTAAAACCATTCTTGCATGAAATTAACTGGAACTTTAAAATAAAAACCAAGCTCTTTGCAAAGCAACTGAAATTTTCCTGGGTCTGAGATGGACCAACAAGCTACTAATGCAGAGGAGCAATGCTGGAAACTAAACTTTGCTCCCTCTGTATCCTGAAGCTCTTGGGTATGATCAAGGCCCAGAGGCTTTAGCCAATTATCTCTCAGCAGAAAACATTCTGGTGTGAGATCTGCTCTGCAGACAGAGAATTACCTGTTAAGTACAGGGTTTGAGTTATTGCCTTTTGTCAGAATCCAATCATTGCACTGTTTGGTTTTCTGTTTTAAAGGTTGAAAATAATGGAGAGAAGCACAGGGCAAACACCTGGGATAGGTCTTGGGCTTCCCAGCTGTGGGAGAAAGAGAGATAGTGGAAAGGAAATGGAGGAAAGAGGAAATCCTTACAGATCATGGTTCTGTGGATAGATGAGGCAGAAAGTTTTTCAACCTTGGGTTGATTTATTCCTGCACTAAAACTCCTAAGTATTTTATTTATCTTCTCTTGCAAGAGAATATTTGATATGCAAACCTTTATTGCAACCTCCTCTTACCCAGTTATTTCCAGACACATTTTAAGAAGTTTTAATGAGAATATAAAGATTCAGTTTTCCGTGTGAAGTCCTCCTGCTGCATTTTTTTTACTTTCCTGACCAATTATTATTATTTTTAATAAAAGTAATATCTCTTCACCAATTAGTGTTTGCAAATTTATGTTTGGATGGTCGATTTTTTGTGGTTTGGTTTTTTTCCTTTCTTATTATTTTTTTTGTCTAGAGTGAATAAAGTGAAAAAGGAATAAAAATAGCTGAGGGGGGTGAAAAGTCACCAGGTTCTAGAACCCACATGTGGGAAATGAGCTTCTCACTTTCCATAGACCTAAATCAATTAAATCACATTATATGACCAAATTACTTTAATCTACAAATATATACTAAAACACTATTTCTCACCTTAAATTTTTCAAATAATCATAATCCTCAATCAATTTATTTCCTGATAACAAATATATTGATTAATGCAAGAACATTTTTTGCTGTATTTGAGGGAAATTCCTAGATTTTTATCCTTTCACCCTTACTCTCTTTTGTCCCTTTCTCTTATACATTATTACAAGAACAAATAATTCCTTTTCAAATCTGGTTATATGCTTAGTTTACAATAAAAGTTAAAAGAAAAAGATTGGAAATAGAAGGCTTTAATTAGGGTTTGCAATAAGAGGATGAATTTGGGAAAATATATCCATGAAATTTCATTGTTCAAACATAAACCCAGATACCTTGGCATGCCAGGGAGATCAGCAGCAAATCCTATTAGCAAGATAGTGGAAGTAGAGGGGCTGTGCTGTGCAACTGCTTTTAAGAACTGCAATAAAATGGATGTGTGAGAAAAACAGCTGCAAAGTGATGAAATATGCAGGCAGTGCTGTATTGAGAAGTGTTGGGAATACCCTTAAAAACAGCTAATTTAGATGGACATGGCCAAAAAGCTCAGTGTGAGGTCTCAAAAAAAAACAATGAAGAGGAAAAAAAGGGAAAAAAATTAGAGAATATAATTGAAAATATTGTTCTCAGATGCATATAAATATATTCAAAATTATTAGATGAGATTATCTAGGTAGAGAACAAAACTTGGTGATGCAACCCTTTGCAAAGGAATTTAGATGATTCAGAGAGCAGTGAGTTCAATATGAACCTGTAACATGACAATATTGTTAAGTACAAAAATCAAAAGTCTGTATTCTTTTCTTCCATACAGGGATTTTATCACTTAAGGATATTGTAATCTGTCTAACTATCTATGTATTTTCTGTTGAAAGAAGAAAAGAATCCTTTTCTGTGCAAACAAGTACCATCTGCCTTTCTATTTATTGGAAAATGTGAAGAAAATTACAGAGTTGAGAACAGAGTTGAGAAAGCCACCTCAGGGATGCCTTACACAACCCTGGTTTTCCTTGGCAGCAAAGCTGCTTAAGACATTCACAGCATCCTCTCAGTCTCCAGCTGCTCATTTTCCTTCCTTGTGCTGCATGTTCCTGCTCTTTCAGCTCTGTCACTGACTTTTGACTAGGCCGCAGTGGGAACCAGACCACTGAAACGATGAGTTCAGAAAAAAATTACAGCTTCTTTTTTTTAATAGCCAAAACAGCTTTTACCAGCTTCATTTTCTCCTCCAAGAGTCCAGGACTGGCCCCATGAATGATTGCGGCGACACATCCAAAGAAGGAAATTTATGGGGCCATATTTTGTGATGCTCCAAGAGCAAAAGTGAATTAGACTCTTCTGAGAAAGATATTGCTGCTCAGGGAAATCCAGATGACTTTTTTAGGTGTAGCAACCTCTGAACTGATGGACTTGTACTTGACAACAAAACCTGGAAGAGAAAAATAGTTGTTTCTAAAATCAAAAAGCAAGGAATGTGCTTATCTACAGATATATATATAGTATTTAAAACCAAAGCTGTGTCAGCATGATACAGACAGAAGACTTTTCATTAAAACTATGACAAAAACGGAGGGCTGAATATTATGCAGTACACTCTGAAGGATTCCTTTTGCATTTTTGTAGATGAAAAAATAATATGAAATGAAGTAGCCCTCCTTTGCCCCGAAGTATTTCTCGCTAGCTCCGTCGAGGCGGGGGTTCGGAAGGTTCACACCAGCAAGGCTGCCTCTCCTCCAGGGTCAAAGAGGTCTTTATTTCTGGCTGGCTTCCCGAGGAGAGAGAGACTGGGTATCTCTTTCCCGGGCCCTTTCAACCTCGGGAGAGGGGCGGGGAGACGTAACACAAACCAATGGAGTAACATTTCGGTGGCAGGGAGAGGAGGGGAAAAACATGTCACAGCTGCAGGGAGGGGTTACACAGAGACCAGGAAACTCCCAGAAAATATGCATCACCACATCGAAATATTTACAAGAAAAATCTCAAGAACAATCCTCTATTGAAAATGAACTGACTAGTTAAGGATCTTCTTTCTTAAGCTAGCCAGTGAAATAACATTTAAAAAATGAAATTTTTATTATATTAAATTATTTCTTTTAGATTACAGATATTTTGTTTTAGATATAACAGCTGCTTTAAAAGTACACCAGTGTTTTGAATTCCATTCTACTGAAAGCAAAGGAAAGATGAACTGTAAAATTATACTCTTTTCTGCAGTTAGATGAAGTTACGGTTCTTTGGAAAAGCATGAATATGTTTTCCCACTCTAGATTTTAATTTTTCATTTGTTATTTGAGCCAGGTAATATATTTCCTGAAACTGAAAGATGAAAAAAACAATCTATGGGGGAGTTGATCTGAAAAAAAAAAAAAAAAAATTAAGAGAGAGGTTGTTTAAAACTTTGGTTGTTTAAAATATGCAATATCTTCTATTTGGAAGGTAGTTTAAAAATTGCTGGGAAGAGATCAATATCTATCAATTAAATAAGGTTCCAAGTGTACAGAAAAATCTTGTTTAGAGTTTACTTTTAAGCTGTCTCCTTCTGAATTTGTCTCAGAGCATTAGTTGCTCAGAAAATGTGAGCTTTATGGGTTTCAGGGGCCACCAGGAGCAGTGTGGCTGGTGCCAATGCTGCACGGCATGGGCAGCACTGAGGCTGGTATGTGATGAAATCACCCATGAGCATGGAGGAGGATGAGGAGGGAGTGTCTGTAATGAAGGGTTAGAGTGAATTCTGCATTCAGCACAAAGGACACTCGAGCATCCCTTTGGCACAGACTGCTCTGCACTGCTTTACAAGCAGCCTGTGTTTCACAAGGCTGTTTACAGCAGCACCTTAGAGCTGTGCTACTACAGGCTCCTTCCTCCACAAAAAACCCCACGTGACTGACAATTTCATATACATAGCTGAGTTAACATAATCAGCCTTTCTTCAGTGGGAAAACAGAGAGGAGATGGGGAAGGGAGGAATTCACTCAGTGTGCCAGGTTGTTTTCACAGCCATTAGCAAAGTTTCTCTTCTCCTCCTTATATTCCATACAAGACCCTGTAAAGTTTGGGAGAGCCAGGGCACTGGGAATGGATGTCTGGGCCATGTATTAGTGGTTGTATTGCATACAATGCCAGGTTGTTTCCCCTTAATATGTAACAGAGGATCATTTAACTGCTTACCTTTATTACAAATCTTGAGTTAATGGGCTTTCTAAGCCTAAGGATTAAGATGTAGCCATTCTGACCTTTCTGCCTTTCACCACATCAATGTTCAAAATTGCCCTTTTGGCAAAAATGGCATGAGATGGTGAAGGGTCTGGAGAGGAAACCATATGAGGCTGAGGTCACTTGTTCCGTTCAGCCTGGAAAAGAGGAGACTGAGGGGAGACCTCATTGCAGTTAAAACTTCCTTGTGAGGGGATGAAGAGAGGCAGACACTGATCTCTACTCTCTGGTAAACTGTGACAAGAGCCAAGGAGAAGGCTTGAAGCTCTCTCAGGGGACGTGTATGTTGGATACTGAGAAAAGATTCTTCACCCAGAGGGTGGCTGGGCACTGAACAGGCTCCCCAGGGAAGTGCTCACAGCTCCAAGCCTGACAGTGTTCAAGAAGCTTTTGGGCTCTCAGGCACATGGCAAGATCTGTGGGGTGATCCTGTGCAGGGCCAGGAATAGGACCTGGATTGACCCTTATGGATCCCTTCAAATACAGAATATTGTATTATTTTTAAGCTCTCTCACCCTCTGACTGCCCTTTCCCATCTCCAGACTCTCATTTCTCAAACTGCTGAGCTGTTATGGGCACAGATTGGCTTAGGTTGCAGCTTAAGTTGAAAACTATTGGTTTTCAAAATAGGCTGGACTAAGCAACAAAATTAGGGTGAGAACTGATGGCTACTGTACTTATGAAACACTAATTCTGTGTAAAAGGCAAAGAGTGTTACATTATTGTAAAGACAAATGTGTGTGCAAGGGCTGTTCACTGGTGGGTAAAGCATTTTCCAGCTTCTCCATTCAGAGTAACAGGAAGCATTAAGAGCATTACACTGTGTGAGTTTGCCAGAAGATCTGCAAGTCAGAATTGCCTTGAAGAGTTAAAAAAAAAGAAAAAACAACCCACATATATTGATGTATGCTCACTATAATACTTTGAGTCATCTTGTTTATGCAGCCAAACTGAGTTTATGCATGTTTAGCTTCTGTTATGACTGCGACAGAAATTTTACTGTTGTTGCCTTTAGAGGCAGAGAAAAGATAAAAGGACAGGAACATTGTTCCTTTGTCATCAGCATCCTACAATAATCTGGTCAGGTTTAGTTTCCCTTGGAAAATAAATATAATTAAGGCATAGAAAGGACTATAAAACATAACAAAGACAATTCTGTCTTTAAATATATGGCACTTATGACTGGAATTTTCTTCACTTACTTTAAGACATCTAAAAATGAGGAGTCTAGTTTATAAGTCACCCAGCTTCCCTTTGTCATGTGTGGAAAAAGAGGTGCTCCCTCAATGTGTTCCACTGTTATCCTTCAGCTGTCTCTAAACAGGAGAAACTGTAGAGGAGATAATCTCTCTACTGCCTACCAAGCAAATGCTCCTGACTAGTTGAGTTGACTGAGATTTGGAAGATATAAACTGCTATGATCTGCTAAAAATAAAAAAGCATTTTTCTTTGGAGGATTTTCACCCACATTTCAAGCATTTTCTTTACACAAATATGAAAAAAAAAATCTTGTCATAAATTATTAGTTTCCTACTGAAAATAGAATGTTTTTGAGAAAAACAGCCACTTTCTGCAGACATTTTTGTTCAGCCTCAAATCAAAGCATCCATGGATGCAACACACAATGTGCACAGAGAAATATTTGAAAGGATTAGAATCTAATCCCTTCATTAATTTGAGATACTTCTATAACCTGAAATTTAAAACTGATAAAACATCTAGTTTTTGCATGAATGGGGAACTTGTTTAACTTCAATTTCTGCAAATTTAGTAGGGTGTGTATCCTTTGCTGAGTGAAAAGCTGTCTGGTAAATTTAACTGTTTCTGACTGAATGACATATTTGTCTGTTGTCCAGGACCATATGGAATTACCCTGACAAAGAAATATGGAGGAATTAGGAGATCTGATGAAGCTTCCCATGCTGCCCACAGATGGAAACAGGTTGTTGGTCAAAACAGACCAACAAATTGAACTGATTTAAAATTGGACTGTTGGAGGAATCTAAACCTGTCCCAGCAGAAGACACAGTAGAAATCCCAACAGTGGTCATGGAGTACATTAAATTGCTATTTTCTGAGCCTCTGTGGAACTGTGTAAGCTCCCTAGGGAAATGTGGATGCTAAAGCCCAGTGATAAAAAACTAACACCAGTGAAAAATAAACTGTGTGCACCTTTCCAGGACATGGGATGTCTGGGATCATCTGCACTCGGTTTGCTTCACCCAAGTGCCTGGCTGTAGGGCTTGTTTCCACATCAGTTGGTTCTACAGCTTCCTAAGGAAAGTCCATGCATGGGTTCTCTTCTCCATTTCTTTCTGTGTGCTTTGAATGAAAATATCTACAGACCTGGATTGCAGTGAGAGGGGCACTTTGTGCCATGGACAGGCTGACACTGAAACCCCACCACGTGCCACCTGCTGTCTGTGCCCTCATCTAGATCAATGAAAACACAAATCTACCATCTCCTGTGGAAAGTGTTGGTTCTGACTTGCTATCCCAAAATGCACCTGCTCAGCCACTTTCTGACAAAATGCCTTCACAGCAGAAAAACAACTTTTGGGAACTGGATTGATTTAAACAAAACTTTTTTAATTTTTTTTTTCTCTAGTCCAGGGCAAGACTTGTCATCATATTAGAAATTAATCAGAAAATAGAAATTACTCTTATATTTACAGTGTTGTTCTAGGAAATTCCTATCTGGGAGGAGAAATTCCTTTTCCTGTGCTGAATGCAGCAGACCAGACTTCAATGTGGTCTCCCGTGGTGTCAGCCAAATATCTTGTCTCCTGACAGCTTCTGAAGGCATCCCCCTTCCTTCAGAGAATTTTAAAGGTTGCAAGTCTGGATTAGAAAACATTTTCTTTCTCCCTGGTGATGCAATATCCCTTGGACAGGCAGGTGCAGCTGAGTGTAAACTGCAGACCATGCAAGCTCTTATTCCCCCATGGACAGCTCTCTTGCTCATTTATGGCTGGTGTGGACAGAACCAGCTGATTCACACAAAAATTTGTCCTTAGCTTTCACTCAAATTTCCTCACAGAAAATATCTTTCCTTTCTTATTCATGAGGTAATTCCCATTAAAATGCTACACTTGTCTTTATTTTAAAAAAATTAAAAACAGAAAAAAAATCTGGGGAAATATAGCATAACATCATGTTTGACAGAGCCATGAATCACGCTGCTCAGATGAATGGTTGTCCAAAGCCATTGAAAGTGCTTCCACACTTGCCACAAAGCACTGTTTAAGAGGAGTCAGGCTGGGCTGGAATCTGCTCTCTTTTTCACCAGTCTCATAATGAGGTTTAGCAAGAGCCTCTTGATTTATGTTGGGTCAGGGTCACACTGGGAACTTGTCTCTCTTTCCACAGCACTCACATCATCTCATAAACAACTTCAACACCCAAAACTACAGCAGTGAAAGATCCAAGAACAATTACTGCAGTATAATTCTAAAATGCAAGCTTACCCCTGTTACACTGACAGTTATTTTTTAAAGTACACTGTTGAAATAGTCAAAACCAATCTTTTTTTTTTCCTATAAAAAACAGTTTGGGAAAAACCCAACTGGTGCTTAAAACAGTTGTTTGGGATTTTTTTTTAAATTCAGAAATCACTCATAAAACCTCAGGATCCAGGGAGATATAACAGCATCTGTCATAGACCTGCAGGCAAATGAACTTCAAATTGACAAAGATAATGTTAGAGTAAAATTTCCTTGGGGCTTTATTATTCACAGCAAAAAATGATTTGAGAAAACAATCAGGTACTTGAAATGCAATGCTTTTTCAGGTGTTTGATTTCTAAGTGGAAATTTGGTAAGCCTTTTTCTTTGAAGCAGAAACTTTAAAAGAAGGGTTTAAATATGTATGTGTGACAGTGATTTAGTGTGGAAATCACAGTAAAATTAGAGTGAACAGTTGGCATGAGCAGGTAATTTACTTGACCAGATCCTTCATTCTTCAGTTGAATAACATTGTGTGATGATTTGGGCTATTTCTAAATCCAGCATCATTATCTTAGCCATAAACTAAACAACATTCTAACAAGTCCTGGCACATATAATGCTGGCTTTTATTGCTTCTGAAACAGCTTAGATGTAGAAAGTCTTGGTAGGAAGTGACCAAATGACAGACTAACAGCACAGTGGCTTTAATTTGCCTTTGTGCTGGGACTGGGGGACAATTTTCCTTATATTTTAAAGTGTTGTGAGTTCATCAGCTATAATGATAATGCTACACTCCTAGGAGTGATAGTCTTAAGTGATGGGGGAAGCAAGGGCATTATCAAGGGTCAAAACGGGACTTTAGAGATGCTGGGAATAAAGCAACCACCATGTAACATGAAGAATCCTATTTCTATCCTGTTTCACAGTAGTAAAGGCAATTGTGAATCCTTAAGGCATACTGATATACACATGTCTATTTTGAACACTCTGCTCCCTAAAGAAAACATAAATCATGGAAACAAAACTTAGTGTATAGAGAGTGCTATATACATAAAGGTGAGTTCAGGCCCAGAAGCTGGTAGTACCTGAAATATTTCTTTTTTTGTGAGATCTTTGCCATTTACTTGCACAAAAGCAAGAGAAATACTGGAAATAGGTAAAGCCATTTCCATGAAAGCAAAACTGGATGTTCAGTTGTATGCAGGTATATGGAGTATCTGGGTCTAAAGACCAGCACTGGAACATGAAATCAGTGGGGCTGATGCAATAAAGGCTTATGGTAGTCCAGAAGATTTCAGGAATTCAGCAGGCAGAGACCATTAGCCATGCTTTTTCTTCTTAAGCAGACAGTTTTATTGCTCTTTTTTAGCTAAATTAGCAAGTTACAGTGCTACCTCTTTTAAAATATGCTGAGTGCCCATAGGGAGGGATTATAACCAAATTTGAATAATTGAGGTTTAGTTTATCTGCACTTCTGGATACAAATAGTCTAATGATGAAGATACCCTGAAGCACAGTATAGAGTGTTGATTTCCTATTCATCATTTGAATAAAAATGAGACACAAAATTGAGTATAATTTATACTCTTGCCCAGAAGTTTGGGCAAGGGTGTCATGCTGTGAGATGTTCTTTGGACAAGATCCCTGCCTCTACATTCAGTCTGATAGATAAAGCTGTACTCATTTAAAAAAAAAAAAAGAAGAAAAAAAAAGGTATTCCTTTCCTAAACTTGGATTATGATGAAAATTCTGGGCTATTTTTTTAAATTCTCAAAGTAATTTTCAAAAACTAGGATGAACTGGGAGAGTCTCTGAAAATATATGATGATACCCTAATCAGAAATCAGAAGATGCTTAATATGTAAAAATATCCACATCTTCACCATTTTCTGTATGGTAAAGAGAACTGAAGTTGATAACTGAAAAGATAACTGGAGTTGAAAGAGAGTTGAAAAACTTAATGCAGTGTTTTATAAGTTGTCAGAAATTTAGGGTCTTCTGTGGTGCCATTTAGTCAGATTCTGTTTTCTGAGCTCAACTTTTGGCTTTTCAGCTTCTGCACTACTCATTGATTTATTCTGGGATTCTTGTACAACTGAGATGGTGAATTAATCAAGTTTCTTGGTTAACCACACATGAGTTTCTCAATCATCCTCATGACAGAAAGCAATTCCTCAGCTTTAGGTTCCCAAGGGCTTAGGAAATTCTGGGGTGTTGTGTTAATTTGTAAGTGTTGTCTTAATTATCAACACCCATCATCATTATTGTTTTACTGTTTTCTATCAAAGTTTTCTTCAGTATATTGAGCAATGACTCTGCAGTCCCTCTGTCCTTCATGTGGTTTCTCAGAAATGTGAATTGTGGATGGAGGCAGCTGTATCAGCCAAGGGAATGCTCTCCTCCACACACTAGGGTAGATTCAGCCCCCTCAAGACATGTCCACAGTCAGGACAAGCCTGCAACTCCCTTTGGGAAAGGGACTTGAGGTGTGCACAACCATGTGGGTCTTCATTCTCTCTTCACCTGTGAATTGTGGGGACTACAAATCTGTCTGGATGAAATCTGGAAGTCACCTAGTCCCCATGGCTTATCTGGGAAAGTTGGATTACACTTGAGCTACATTTCTTTTCTGTCTTTTTTTTTAACTCTTGACAGTTTTCTTATGGTTCTGCAGCTCTCAGCTTTTGATGTTTTTATACTGAACTCTGAAACTAAGAGAATTAGAAAGCTTTGGACACTGGTCTTTGAAAAATAACGTAACACTAATCACAGCAATAAGTGAAATGGTGGCTTCCTAGAGAGACTTTATGATGCTTGTATCCCAAATCATCTGTTCTGCTTATCCTGGGTATTAAGTTCTGCACCTTTCAGACTGGTTATGAGAGCCAAGTGGGGGAGAAGAAGCTGCAGTTTGTCTGCAGAAACTGCACCTGTTCCCCCACATTCCTTCTCCTGGACGGTGTTGTCTGCAGCATGGACAGCAGGAGACAGCTCTCCTTTGCTTTTAGTTAGCTTTTTGAGCTAGCTGAGGCAGAGAAGTTCCCCAGACTGTGGCTTTTCTTTTTCTTGGAACTGATCAGCCTGCTCTGGGCTGAAAACCCAGAAGAGCACCGGGTGCTCTCACATGCGGCACTTTCCGGCACCGGAAGGACTGGTAAGAGACTGAGCGAGCTGAGCCACCCCCAACAACAAGGAGTCTCTCTGAATTTGCCATCTCTTCAGAACAGTGAGAGGTTTTATTGTTTAATATTATTCATTTTTTTATGCTTTTGAATACTTTGCTTGTTAAATAAATAGTTTTTTTCCACTTTTCTCTAAGGAAATATTTTCCTGAACTATTTGGGGGAGGGGCGCTTGAATCTGCTTTCCAGAGGGACTCCTTTGGAAGTTTCCTCCCAAATTTGCCCTAAACCAAGTAGGTGGCTTCCCTACTCATTGAGAAGAGTGGCTCTGTGTGCTACATCACCAGTGAGGTCAATGTCTTAGAAAATAATAAAGATGATTCATCATTCCCCCAAGAATACACATCTTATCAGAAAGCAGTACTATTCCAAAGACAGTTTTTCCACGACTCTCATCTGGGCTTTTCATAAAATCTATGTAAGAAAAATTTGAGTTTTCAGAAGTTTTGAGTCCCTAGTTACAGATTTCTTGTGAATGTATATAAAAACTCCCTCTCAAGTCACAATTCCCAAGGGATGAAGCTGAACACAAGAGCAAGGAGACATGAACGCTCAATGAGCAACCGATACAGTCATTCCAGCCAAACCAAATATGTCCTGCATTCTACCCAGCACAGACACATTCCTCATGGGCCTCAGAGGACAGCTGCAGAACTAAATACTCTAGAAAAAAAACAGTCCCATTAACAGTGAGTCAGATGTGTGTGTGGGTTTAAGTCAATGGAGTAATAGAGGGGTGAGTCTGGCCTGGTATCAAGTGAGATGGCTGCATCCTGTAAAAATCTTCAGCAGTCATTAATTCAGCTACACTTTCTGAATTCTTGTTATACCACAGTCCAGTGTCTCCTCATTGATGCAACCTTCCTCTTTGTCAAATAGGCCTGAGAACATGTTTGAGGTTCTGCAGCAGTGCTTAGGGTTTTTTGCCAGCTGCAAACTGTCTTCACCAAAATGACTAAAGCATTTACTATCTGCAATAACAACATAAACCCTACCTTCATCTAAAAGCTGGATATGGGATTGAATCTTCACCTCCTGGAAATCAGAACTGATGGACTTGCCCTCAAATATTAGTTCATCATGGAAAATCAGCAGATCTTAAAAAATTGTTTGGATTCACACCTCAAATCAACTCTAAAATATTTTTTCTGCTGATCAGACTTGGTTATCCTCCCTCAAATCAGTGTTGAGGTCAATTATTTGAGTATGTTGCATTTTTTCTTCCCTGAAACTGAGTAAGACGTGTCTGTGTTAGAGCATCTGTTTGCTGGATACATCAAGTTATTATGAGAGCACAGCATCCTTCTTCTGCCTTCTTTCTTTGGGATGTGAAATCATCCCATATACCATGAGAGAAACAGCTACAATAAATATCAGAAATCAACCTATCTCTGCTGATCATTTGCTCTGGTGACTGGCAAATGGCTCACCCAGTTCTTCCAGTGTAGCCAAGTCTGTAAGCAGACACTGAGAATGAGTGTGGTGATCTGGTTGCCACCTACACCAGCCTCCAGGGCAGTTGTTACTCTGTTGGAATTCTTAAGCAGTTTCTAATGCACCAGGCTACTCATGGGATAAATGGTTTATTATTAAGCTAGAGGGTTAGAGGAGCTCCATTTATGCTGCCAGCCACAGACTTAAACGTGCTCTGGGATAGAGAATGGAAAGAGGGGGCTGAGCATGGAGGATAGTGATGAGGGAGCTAAGAGAAGTAGGTGATGAGGCAGTTTAGGGGGTAAAGAGAGGGGCAAGAGGGAGGAGGCGAAGAGAGCAGGTGTTAGAGGGAAGAATTAAGAGGTTAAGAGAGGGCCAAAAAGGCCCGCAAAAAAGAGAGGCTGATGTTCTTGTTACAATACATTATAATTCTTTCTATAATGAATATTCTAGTTTACACTAACCAACCAACATAGGACACGAAATCCAAGGGGTTTTACATATAGTCCATAGGAGTGACTCTGTTACCATACTGTATTCATATTCCTCAATTCCTCCTCGCCTGGCCAGGCCATTACCAATCAGCATTGGTAACTTATATCTCAAAACTGACTTTCATCTCTATTTCGACCTTTGGATTCTCTGTCAGCAGTAGGATATTGTTCAATCAAGAGGATTCTCCTTCAGCTAGGCCAATTGCTAGGCCATTGTTCTTGGGTTATATAGCAACTAACACAGTATTCTAAATCTCAAAGCTAGCTTTCATTTCTATTTCAACTATAGGTTTCATATTTTCAGAATCTTTTGCTAAACAATCATATTTATAAGGTTTCTCTGTTTTAGCTTCTCCAACATTATTCTTCTGTGATTACACCTCTAGAAGAGATAAGGCTTGGACAGCAAGGCAGAACCAACCAGCTGATTTGTGTTTAAAAATGTGCTGTAAGAGATATGAAAGTACTTGGTGAAGCCCAAATCCAGCTCTTTGTTATGGCAAAGCAATCACACACCTTGTTCATGGGGAGCACTGGGCTGACAGCCCTGGACAGGATTCACTTCTTTTTTCACAGGCAGGCAACATTTTTGGAAATACAACTCTTAAGAATATCTCAGGAAAAATGAGAGAACACAGTCTCCAAATCCATTCAATTAACTCTTGCCCACAGTGGTGCCAGCCCTGGAGCAACCTTGTTCTCTTACCTGGTTTAGCTCCCCAGTTAACCTCTGTATCTCATAAACTGCACGATAATTTCACTCTCTTGCTGCTCATATCATTGAGAACAACATAAAAACACAAGCCCCCTGGAGCCTTTTACTGCTTCACATCTGCAATGAAACAATTTCAATAAAAAAATTTCTTCTGAATGATTCTTCTCCCAGGGAGTTAACTCAATTACATCACAAAAACCCCAAACTACTTATCCTTTTATAATTTGGTCTTTGTCAGGTCATTGCAGTCTTACTGGAACCTTTATGCAGTGCAAAAAAAAAAAGCAAAAATACATTGTTTGCAAGCTGAGTAACTTTCATGCTTATAATGTTTGGTTGTTTGTTTCAGTAACTGTTGAAATATTCTAGAATTTTTCAGCTAATTATCTCACAGGAGCAATCCAAATGCCTAGAAGGGTAATAATGCAATATTCATTACAGAAGCCTTATTTATTATATTTATTATATGACCCTAGAAGGGTCATAAAATAATATTTATTACAGAAAAGTGCATTGAGGAAAAGCAGTTTTTATGGAATCCAACTGTGCTCTAACTTTCTTTACTATTTTTTTGTTACATCTTTTGAAAAATGCATGCAAACATTTTAATGTTTTGTGGTTTGTACACAATCTGTAATAGAAAGTGTTAATGTCAAGGATGCAAATAGACTGCAAATGTCATCTCATAAATTCTGACATATTTGGTCAGGATGCAAAGAAACCAAATCATTGCTGCTTGGTTTTATCAAAGAATAAGACAAATTTCATTGGACAAAAAGGGGATTCATAGATATTATATCAGAAAAGATCTTACTTTTTGTTTTGGAAATATGCTACCAAACAAAAATTAAAATATTTGTGGCCACTTCAGCCAGAATACTAGAAAGAGGCTTCTAGGGAATGACTATTACCACTAGCCACAAAAACAAGTCACAAAACTGCTCCTTTCCCCCTCCCCTCTCATTACCTGGAATGCAATGGGCAGCTGGGTCAGGAGAAATGAGTTTGAGTGCTGGAAGCAGCTAAATGGAAGCTGAGGTCCCAATGCAAGGTCATTTCTTGAAGCAGTATAAAAACCTAAGAGACTTGTTAAAATAATTCTGCTTAGAGAGTTTCAATCTTTATATTCAGTGAGTTATGAAGAAGGGTTCTTTCAGATTGGTTAATTCCATCCTGTTATTTGTCTTCATGGAGGAGGGATATTTAGTCATCTTTAAGAACTTGGGCCTCCTTTTCTGAGATGTGTCCTTGAAAGTGCTTTATTTTCCATTATTAAACTGGATACTCAATAATTTATGTAAATATAGCACAGTCTTAAAATGCTGTAAGGAGTTACTCGTAACTGCTTTGGGAGTAAACATGGATAATAATTTGGAAACTTTACTTGATTACAGACACAGCTTCAGAAAGCAAAGCCTCTGACAAAAATTCGTATCAGCTTCCAGGGCTACTTACATAAAATTGTGCAGATCAAGCTTAAAAGTAGCTATAGGGAAAAAAATGCATTTGACCTATTTGAAAGCGTTTCACCCTATACAAGCCCCTGAGAATGCTGAAGAAATACCTCAGAGAAGTGGATTAGATAAAAAAACAACGGTGATAAATTCCTGCTACAAAAGCAAAACCTGGATTCCAGCTCTAACTTGAATATGTTATTAATTTACAGGAAGCAGTTAATAAGGTGATCTGGGAAAGAGTCCTACCAACAGGCTGCAAATGTGGAAAAACCCTACATGTTAAGTTTTTATCCTCCAAAAATAGTGCAAATAAAGATATATAAAAACCTCTAGGTAGAAAAAACCCTTTCCTTCCTCAGGCATTTTATCTCATCCTCACATCCTTGGATCTCTGCTCAGCCCAGCTCCAAGTATATGATTTGTGAGAAAATAACAACACATCAAAATCTGGGGGAAATAATCTTCACATTTAAGACACGGCACTTTTACAGCATTGCTGGAAAGGCAACGTAAGACTGGATCAGAATTTTATTTATGTTTATCCTGTAACCCTGTAAAATACAATGTGATTGAAGATAATGGTGTCTCTGGTTGAAAACCACAGCCTATTTATTTAGATGTTTTCCTCTACAGAGAAATCATGTAATTCTGGAAATCAGAGATAAGTAATATTCAATATAGGTTTTAAACCTATGGTAGACTTAGGATGCCTTCTTTTGGATATACCTGAATTTTATATTACAGTAATTACTTAATTATCATAGTAATTAGTTACTTCTGCCATTTATTAATATTTAAATAATCCATGGTAAGCATAGGAATATGTTTTTTACAATACATATTGGTATAAAATATGGACTAATTTTTAATAGGGCAGTTTCTTTAGGAAGTTCTTCCCACAAGGACAGGTAAAAAAATTAGAAGCAAAAGTTCATATTGCCTATTGTTCATTCACTGTTTCTTCTGTTTTCCTCACTTGTATCTTTGAAGACAACACAATTAAGACTAAAACTTTGGGACATTTTTGGCTGTCTTTAATTACAATTTTCTTATGTACCTGGGAGAGAAACTTATGTGACAGAAACGGATTCAATGAACTTGCAAAGGCTTTCCAGTATAATTTAGAAGAGAGAATTGTACGTGACTTTTCCAGTGCATTAAGGATCTCCAGCCCTGTGGGCATTTTCCCGAGTAAATGCTGTGGGATTAGGTTGTCTGTCCAAAATGGAGCTTTGCTGGAAAAAGATTTCCTGATTTTTAAGAGGTATATAGAAAAGGAATAGGTTTTGTTTATTGTATTACTTCATTTAGAGCAAAGAAGTAAAGCTAATTTTTATTTCCCAAGTATTTATTGTTACCTCTTTGACACAATGGGCTAAGGGGCAAGAGAACTTAAATCATCTCAGCTAAGTGAAGGTGACATTAACCAGTTTTACTGTGAATGGCTTGTCAGACATTATTAAGCTTTGCCTCAGTCCATCAGGGCTCCAAGCCTGTTAATAAACATTGCCACCAAAAGAAGGGAGCAAAAATTACTGCAAAATGATTTTTCTACTTCATAGAAAAAAAAGGCAAAGATTTATTCCTTGTCTCTATTAAGTTTGTATGCTGGAAAGCAAACTAACACTGTCTTTAGCAAGAAATGTGCCCCTTCAAATTATTTTTCATATTTTTTCGAGAAACTTGAGCGGTAAATACAACAAAATAGTTGGAAGACTAAATTGCTGTTGCCTTCAGGATGCCAAAATCTCAGATCACCTATTAAAACCATTCATGACAACACATTTCGCTTTTTATGCTCCCTGAGCACATCACTTCCTGAAATATCTGTTGTTCCCAAGATGGAGTTATCTGGAACACTCCTCATAATGTGTTTGAACAGTTAAACTAGCCTATAGCACTATAACTTTAATGCATTATAAATGAATCACTATAGATAGAGGATGTCTTTATGATACCAAGTATTTGCCTTTGTACTCCAATTTGATATCTGTGATGTTTGCCTACCAAGCAGAAAAAACAAGCCTCATAAAATTTGATTATTTTATTAGAGCAGTCAAATTAAAAAGTTAAGGGGATAATGAAATATAAGACAAATTGAAACAGTAAAATTTGCCATCTGTCTAGCTCTCACAGGTGATGCATTCACAAAACTTGGCCAGCTGAAAGGGTCTGATTGGTCAAGCCCTGCAGCCTGTACCCAGGCCTGCCTTTTGGAGGTTTTGAATTTTGGAGATTTAGCCACAGCTGCATTGCAAACACATCTGTCTCTCACACGAGGGGTCAAAGAAAATGGGAATGTGTCCTGCAAATTTCCAGCTGTCATTCCTGCTGTGTGCTGACATGAGAACCAGAAGCCATCTGTCACACAAGCACAGTGTGGAGTCAGTTTCAGTGAGAAAATGTGGCTAAAAGGCAGCTGGCTCTTCACCCTGAATTCTCATTTTCTTACCTAGAGCTTCCTCTAATTTGAGGGAGAGGTCTGTGTGAATGTTAACTGAGCAAGGACTGCAGGCCTTGATATCTTGGCCCAAGATATAATGAAAATCATACTGGAAAGGCTCATCCCTAATTACAGTTGGCAAGGCAAGGGGAGTGGTCATCCCATCATCTTACCTCCTACAGCCCCATTGGCACCATGGATTGATGCCATACACAGACCTCTGGTCATACAGAAAAATGGCAATTCATCCACCTGGACAGCCTCCTTCCCATGCAAATCAGCAGTGCCTCTTTTACTGCTTGTGGAATTTACTCTCTCAGGAGCTAATCCAACACCCACTAAAATTAATGGACTTTCTCCAAGGAACTGTAGCAGATTTAGGCAAGAGATTTAAAGGATTACTCAATCAACGGTGTTTCCAGGGCCAGAAAACAAATGGTGCTTACAGCATGAAGTACCTATAGAACTTGCTGAAATTTTTAATGAAATTTTATGGATTCATACTCCTTTAGAAAGGGAGATGTTGGCTATAGGAAAAAAACTACACAGGTTGGAGTTTAGCTGTTTTTCAGTTTCCAGTCCTACATGGAAGTCATGGAGCTCAGATTAATGACTAGATTTTCTTCATATCCATGATCAAGAGCAGTTTCAATTTTACAGATTCCCCTGCAATTCTTCAGACAAACCTGGAATAATAGTAGCAAGTTTTATCTTACGGGCAAGGCTTTTGTTCAGTTAGAAATATGCAGTATGACAGGAGAGTTGCCCCTGTGTGTAGCAGATTTAACCTGACAGCGAAGTCAATACTAAGTGTGTAATGACTTCCGTCACAACCAGTTTTGTGCTCCTGCTTTTCTTATCCTCAATCCCTTCCAGCCCATCTTCCACTGAAGGATCTAAAACCCCTCAGATTTTATAATTCCACACATACTTGGACCTGGCAGCTCCTTGTGCTGATTAACACTACAGCACAGTTTCGTGACAGAAGATGTACAAGTAATAATTGTTCTGGTTTTAATCTTCTGTTCATGGCATGAAGAAAGTATTTACATTTTACATTTGTCCTCCATTTCCTCTGTTGATTCTGCTGCAGGAAGTCAAGCTGAACTTAAACTTGAGTCCTACTCACTTGTCTCAGTTTGATTGCCAGTATTTTCTTGGAATTTCAAGATCACTCTCAACAGCACTCTCAACTCAAGATCATATTTTCAAGATCGCTCACAACAGTAATCATCTGTGAAATTATGAAGTAAAGAGAACTTAAGCATGATGTAAAAAGAGTATCTCATGAAATCCAGCCCCTTCTCTTGAAGTACACTGTTGGCCTGGGTGAGGACCACGGCCACAAAACTGAACTCCACTGCTTGTGTTGTTCTTTTCCAGCACCTGTAGTTCCATGGCATGGCATGAACCCTCGACTGAAGAAAGAAAAATCTTCCTTCCATATCCAGGGAATCATGTTCATGCTTTGCTCGGAGTTAACATCTTTCCCCATGTAAAATGCCCTGTTTTGGGCTCCCTGGGAGAAACAAAGGCTAATAAAATAAGTGAAACACAATTAAGTGGACAATAGGTGAATCTCCAGAGATGAAGCAAGCAAAGAAAATGGGAAAGAGGGAGTGCAACAATTGTAATTTCTTTAATAGTTAATTGAAGCCTATGATAAAAAATAATAAATCAGTTACTTGTCCGTGTCAAGTTTTAATGTGATACATTCCCTTGATGGCATCTTTATTTTCCTGTGACAGGGGGAGATTCTTTTCAGACTTCAATATTTCATATAAGCTCTACACATCTTCATTCTGGTTAGCGGAACCTCCTCCACACCCTCCCTGCTTCATCTCTTCCAAATCAACCAAACCTTCATGGAGGTGACACCTCCCTTTTGCTTTGCTCTGTGGAGCATCCTTTTTGCCATGTTACCTGTTTCGCTATCTGCTTTTTGAGTGTCATCCTCAGTGTGTCATCAGAAGTCTAGAAAAAGATATTGCTGTGTAAGTGGGGATTATACCACTTAACTCCTGTTTCTTCAAGCCTGTTTTTTGTGGGGCTTGTACTTATACTTTCATTTTTTAAGCTCTGCTTTTAACTGCAAAAAAAAAAATCAAAAGAGACTCCACTTTTTTTTTTTTAAATCTGAATGGTTTTGTCCCTCTATTATACTTTCCGAGCTTCTCACTACAAGACAAAAAGAATAAAAGTGTGACGCCCTTCATAAAAGTCAATATGAGATGTGCAGAGCCTGTCCATTAAAGACATCCCCTGGAGAAATTAAACTGTCAGGAGCAGTTTGCAGTTGGCTCAGTTTGTGGAGAGTGATGGCTCCCTGGGTGATGTGGGGCGATCATGGCTGGGCTCTGAGGAGGGCTCCTGTTCCTGCCTTAGCTCAGACACCCCCTGCTCTCACATCTGCCCTCCATGTGTCCCACAGGAAGGGGCAGTGAGGCTCTGCCAGTCCATGTCAGAAGACAGAGAGACGGAGTCTAAAAGTTCAGTTTACTGCAGTGTAAATATCTCCAACAAATACCGACAGCACACAAAGCACTACTTACCTGGGCTTCCTGCAATGCTGTGAGTACTGTGAATACCTCTTTTGGAAGGCTTTGAAGATTTCTCTGGCTTAGACAAGGCATTCAGGGAACTTCAGTTGGATTCATGATGCTGAGATGTCTGCTTTTGAAGAGTCCTTTGGCTTCCCAGCATCTTGGCAGAATCACATGAAAGGTTTGTGAGGTGCAATAGCAAACCTACTTCATATAAAATCAGTATGATGAGAGCAGCAATCAGTGCAGGCACTAGAGGACTTAAATAACTATAGAGGAAATCATTATTTGCTAAAGTTATGTTTTCTCAACTATCCACTGGCTAGAAGCTGATTTATATTCCTATTTAATCTTCTCTGGAGAAAACACTTTTTTGTTTTCTTTAAAGATTCCAAGTTCTTAACTTACCTTTAAAACACTCAAAAGTGAATGACACCTTCAGCTGCTAAATAGCTGTTGTGTACAAGGGACAAATTTTGCCTAGAGCATCCTGCTATGAGTCAGACATGTAGGTATGGAAACATCCATGAAGCCTCACAGAGCACTGAGCTATTCTTACTGAATATGAATTAAGGGTCTTGTGTGGCCATAGAGGTCACCAGGAAAGTTTAATCAGCATAACAACATCATCATGGTCTGGCAAAGGGCTGAGACACATGCTGTACTACTCTCCATTTGAAATGTCTATGCACTGCTCTGTGCCTCAGGTTTTGGTGCCTGTATCTGTGCATCACTCTTCATCTCTTCCAAAACATCTTTTTCCTGCAGGTCAGCCTTGTTTTTACCCATAACATGATCTGATCAAGTAACAGAATCAACCACATATCAAAAACTTCATAAGAGCTCTTCTTTGTGATAGCTAATTTCTTTCTGAGTCCCAGTTAGCACTCCTGCATAAAAAAAAGATGTACATCTGAAAGATTCAGGGATTTTCTCACTGTATTCTGAGAGAAAATTTCTATTGGAGGGCCAAAAAGGATTTGAAACAGGAAGAAGGTGTTGCTGATAATAGAGAAGCCAAATGTCTGGTTATCTGCCTGGCCTGCCATATGCTACAAGTACTAATAAGCAATTGTGTTGCAAAGCCAAGAACTCCTTTGTCTTTGACTACTTAAAAGAAGTCATTGTCTGAGAGCCATGCTGTTATTCTTGGCAGTCGGTTGCAGCTCAGCACACACTGAACTTCAAGAAACGGAAACAGAGGGATATGGGGCACCTAAAAGGAAACCTGCTTTTCCCTCCTGACATTGTTCCACAGACAGACACATCCAAGGGAATTACCTCCTTGCATTCATCCTTTGAACAACCTACAGTCTCAGCATTGTTACATGGCCTTCTAACCACATGCACACAACAAAACATTGTTTGATGCTTTACAGATGCATTTCCTGGTCAAAATAATAGTTTGACTCAGAAAGAAAAGTAGAGACAACCAGTGTGGTTTCCCTTGTCTACACCTTTTTGAAACAGGGTAAGATGTTTCTCTCACTTCAAATTTTGTGTAGGCTGTTGCCCATTTTTAATTGGAAGCAAAATACGATTAAAAAATAAGTCTGATCATAACATCAACATGATCTGTAAGGGCAGATTTCTTGCGTCCCTGGTAAGTATCACCTTACTTTAATAGCCAGAATTCTGTGCCTGGCATGAAGATGTGATCTTCAGTCTATTTCATCTGATCTCCTACTAGATTCAGGGTAAGAAATAATCCTTTCCTTAGGTCTCATTAATTACTCTGAGAGCTATTTGTTAACCACTAATCATTTAAAACTCAGATTTCAGGAGATGTTACAACCCATACTGGGTGCACATTAATAATTCAAATAAGAAATTCATGAAGGCTGAAATAATTCCTAGCATAGCATATATGTTTTCCTGGAAAATTGAACTACCTAGTGATAGATGTAGTTTCCTGTAAAATTCAAATAAGAGGGGTTTAAAATGCTCACTATTTCATTGGAAAGCTGTTTACAGCAGACCTGTAGCTTTGAACTCTTGACTGCTAAGCCTTCAAGTTGTGATTTGTATAGAACTCAACTGCAGTCTGGAAAGGTTTAAATTGCTTGACTAAGTTATTCATAACTTTTAGTTTAGACAACTGGAATCATTGCACTTTTCTGTCAACGTTAATTGGTTTCTAGATTACACTATTTTGCTGTGTTTAGCAAAGAGAGAACTGGTATCCTGCTTCTCTGCATGCTGTTCAGTAGGCATTGGATCATTAATGTGAAATACTGCACAACTGGTTTGCAATTCATCTTAAAGATGAACTGCAGCTCCTCAATGGTCTTGAACTTTTAGTTTAAGAAAATAAATAATATAAATCCTTCGAAGTAAGGCAGAGGGGAGGAACCAAATGTGCCCATTCCTGGCAGTAGGGTTATAAAAAACCCTGCTGGAAAATGTCCTTCTTCTTAGTAGGCATTACTTATTTCCTGACATCATTTCTTGGAGTGGATTTATTGTCACCAGCCAAATATTTTGCACAACACAGAGGGTGCCAAGGAATTTTCTGAACATACACTTCTATACCACTGAAAGTGGCCAATATAACTTAGAAATGCTACCCAAAATTCTCAAGATAAGGCGACAGCACAATGTCACATTAACCTTTTCTTTTTTTATTTTTCCTTGAGTATGAAATCCACATTTATTTATAGCCAGGCCCTTGTTTGCTGTATATTAGTATCATATTTCAAAGCAGTAGGCAAGAAATTGTTTGAGAGTTTAATTATTTTCCCTCTATTAGAAAATTTTGGGCCAGTGCACTGGAAAATCCTGACTCATGACCAATGCTTCATAGGGGAGTTTCAGTTAAATTTCTGCACAGGACTCAGAAAATGCCAGGAATTTGCTGTCTGTTTAACCTTTCTATATAATGCTTCCAATTTTTGGTGTCTGATTGCACTGTCACTGATGATGACAAAATATCACACGTGTTTCAGTAGAAGAGAAA
Organism: Anthoscopus minutus; assembly: GCA_013399455.1. Lineage (NCBI taxonomy): Eukaryota > Metazoa > Chordata > Aves > Passeriformes > Paridae > Anthoscopus > Anthoscopus minutus. The sequence continues at coordinate 34,916 of VWYI01015147.1, forward strand.
ATTAATTTGAAAACAATTTTTAATATGCTGTAAGTCTGAAGAAAAGCAACTGCCAAGTTCAGTGTGAAAGCACATCATATTCCTGGCAGAGTCTGACAACCTGTGACTGGACTGTCAGCAAGAGTTGCAGGTTCTCCTGGGAGACAGTTTTGTAATGTATCCCTTAATAAGAGAGCAGGGTCAGTCAATTAAATGAAAAGAATGAAAAGTTTAAAAGATGTGAAAATCTCTCTTTTTGTATAGGTTAATACAGACTGTCAAATTCATTGCACAGAGAGTCAGCAGGTCAAACATTATGGCTGGATATTTAAAGAGTTTGGAACATATCCTGCCAATTTTACTGCAGTGCAATGATAATTAGGCACTGTCCTGATGGTCTTCAGGTTCCAAGAAAAAGTTCTTTGAACTTCACTATGTCCTTGGTGAGTTACAATAGAGCTACAAGGACCAAGAGAGAAGAAAAATTTCTCAAAGGTCAAATATGTAGAATGAAGCAAAGCAATATTCCTATCCCTACAGACTTCCCATGGGAGCTGGAAACAAAACCCTCAGTGGTGACCCTGAAATTCTCCAGCATTGTGTTTTGACTATGACTAAAGTGCATGAAATTGAAACTCCTGTGGGAAACGTTATGCTCTGTGGGAAATATTACCAAATGAAGGAAAAACAAAATTTAAGGAGCGTGGTGAGAGGAGTGCAGGTTTTGGGCCAGAGGCAAGGAGGGCAAAGATGCAACTGAAGGGCAGAGTCCCTTTTAACCTGAAGCGCATTGGAGTTGGATTCTGGAAGTCAGTGGTTGAGGAAGACATTTCTACCCACCCAGCATCATTCCTGTGCCTTACAATATATCTGTCAGTCCCCTAGGATGCAATTCCAGATGAGGTTTGATGTACAGGACTAGACAGGTATTATGTTACTGGGCACATTCCCACAAAACTTTTATTGTTTCACTTTTTTTGGTTTCATCTACAACAATGTTACTCTGCTGGAAAGGTTTTTTTCTTCTTAGTGTAAAGGAACAAGTATATAGCAGGGGTGAAACACAAAGTAGAGGCTGCTTTATGCTACAAGTTGTATAACAGAAATCAGAGTACAAGTGGGAAATAAACATTTGTGAGGAAGAAAATTACATGGAGGTGAAGAGGCACCATAAAACACATTACCAGTTCAAGAAAGGAAGTAGCTACTTGGTCCAAAAACTGAATATCAAAGAGAGAAGAGGGAAACTGACAATTCTGAGTGAAGTCATAGAGTAACCCCAGTGTGGCTGGGGTTTTATTATAGGTTTTTGTTATGGGTGAATATTTATTGTGGATGATAAGCCTTTGTTAACAACCCAGACCATGGGGCCAGGTGGGACTCTGTGCATGAGATCATTTACAGACTTGCCCTGACATGTTACACGGTGACCATTATCCCTGCCAGATTTTTGACTACACTGTGAATCCCTACAGTGAAGGACATTCCCTCTTACGTCAGTTTTTCTGAGTGCTTTCCTCATTTTTTTTAGAGGTGTTTCCCACTGACCTACCACAGTTTCTCTTACTACATGTGGAACCCACTATATCTTCCTGCACAAACCATGGATATGGAGAGAAAATTGTTCCAACCTTCCTTGTATAGGGATGACAAAGTGTGTTTTGGCTTTCAAATGCCAGGCTGAGCTTTCAGCCTTTCAAATATAAAACCATCCATTTCATTGAAAAATTTAGCATTGTTGAGTAACATGGAATTCGTTATGTCATTTAAAAATACCTCCTTTCAGATTGCAACCATATGTGAAATGTGGCTTTTTGTAACTAAACAATAAAAAAGCCCAAACAAACAAGATCTGAGAGGCTGTGCTGAGAACTCGTAACACAGAGGAATTCTGTGGTCTGGAGTTCACTGCAGCAGGAAACATGCTGTAAGGCACGTGATTGAGTCATTTTCTGTGCTAAATTTTCAAATTGCTGTGACAAGACATTTTAATTAATGAAAGAAAGGTTATAGAATCCTCAAGGTGTCAGCGCAAATAAGTATTTTATATGCACACCTTGAGGGTATTTGAATAAGGAAATCAGTCTGCAAAAGCAAAATGTGGCAAAAAAGTTCTCTTTTTTCTGCTATTTTGTACCCCACCCACCTATAAAGTTTCTGTATCACTGTACCATGAACAGCTTTTTCTTTCCATTCATTCAGCTGTAATCTATTCAAACATCCAGATGAAGGGATCTTTCAGGAGACCTCTTTTTTTATTTTCTTTCTTTTTTTTCTTTCTTTTTCTTTTTTTTTTTTTTTTTTTTTTGTAATAAAAAACCTTACCAGTCAATTCCTATGGGAGGTAGACTAACCTCTTTCTCACGGTAAAATCCAAATCATTTGGTCATGTCTCGGGTTTGCACGGCAGATTCTGGGAGAGGGAGGGGCTGGAGGGGTGACGTCTCCGAGGAGCTGCCAGAAACTTCCCCCATGCCCAGTGCCAGCAGACTCAGAGCTGGGCATGGCCAAGCCATCGGTGGTGGCTGTAACACCACTGGGACAGAGCATTTAGGAAAGAGGAAAAAATGTGTGGGGTGCCCCCACCCAAGGGGGGCAAAGACTTGGTTCCAGATAAGCATCGTTAAAGAGTCCTAGGAAGGGTGGACTCCATCCCTCTGCCTTGGGGGAGGTATCCTCTAAGCCTGGGAAAGGTAAAACTCCACCCTTCCCCTATAAATCCCACCACCCCGCCCCTGTTCAAAGTTCTCTGCCTCTGGGTTAAGCTGAGTTTATTCCGGTATTGGTGAAGCCTCAATAAATGGATTTTTGAGCTTAAACAAGCAGAGACCCATCTTGTTCTGTCTCATGCTGGTCACCAGACCTCCCTGTACTTGATTCTGCAGCCAGAGAACCCCACAAAAATGCACAGCTGCTGCTGAAGAGAGGAGTGAGAATGCAGAAGAGAAGCGACCTGGTAGTGAAGGAGGGATGGCAGGAGGTGTTCCATGCAGCAGAGCAGAAATTCCCCTGCAGCCTGTGGTGCAGCCCATGCTGAGGCAGCTGTGCCCTTGCAGCCCGAGGAGGTCCATGGGGGAGGAGGCATCCAGCCCCATGCAGGAGTGGGGAGATGCCCAAAGGATGTTGTGGCCCTGTGGGCAGCCCGTGACTGTAATTGCTCAGTGATTTTTCTCTGTCCTTATCTCAACCCACCTTTTTTTCCTCTGTTCTCTGTCCAGCTGAGGAGGGCAGTGACAGAGCTACTTGTTGGGCACCTGGTGTCCAGCCAGGAGCAACCCAGCACAAGTGACACACTGTAAAGTGAGACTTCATATTACACCATGTCACAGGCTATTCACAACAAAGGAGACAAGCAGGCACCTCTCCTGCCAACTACTAACAACCTTCTTACCATTCTCAGCTCTGCCTAGAGTTGGCACTTCATATATTTCAAAGAAAAAGGCCTGTGATTTAGGAAGAATAGAAGTGAGAAAGTAATTTATCTACCTTTGCCAAGTTAAAAATCCTGCTGCAAGCCATGAGTGGGCTGATGTATCAGGATAAATTGCTGTATTTAGGCTGCATTTACGTATTGTGATTTAGATGTTCTCAGAGGTTCATTAAAGACAAAGGTAGCTACCTCAGGCCTGGAATTTCTGGGGCTGGAACAAGTTTGGATTAGCAGATGGTGGCTCTTAGCAGTGTATTGAGTCCCAGAGCTTAGACTGTATCTCTGCACTCTGTGACGAGTGCCTGGGGAGTGAGACAGCGCTGCTTGGGGACAGGGAAAGAAGAGGCTGGACTGACATGAGAAAAGAGAAAAGGCTCAAACAGCCAGCCCTGACAAGAGGAGATACTGCCACCACAGCCCATGCCATAAACCTGGTCCTTTGGTCACTCCACTCAGCCATGATGTGGCTCCTTCCAGCCTAATGTTTTAGCCAAGAGAAGCCACTATCAGACACGTCTGTGCCGACCTTTTAACTTTCGCTGCTCAAAGGCATGGCACAGACCTACAAGATGTTGTCTGTCAGGAGCCCATTCCAGGAGTTCCAGATCACTGGGGGAGCCAGGGGCATATTGAGCAGCAGGAAGCACAAGGATGGTGGTCCATTTTCTCTGACTGCAGAACAAACACAGGAGCATCCCAGAGCTTGAGTTGGTGAGTCTGTACTCTCTGAGATCCTGCTGAGAGCAAATATCATATTCTGTGCCCTTTCTTAGCTAGCATGGCCACCAAGAAAGGGTCCCATTTCTATCTTCTTCACATTTTTTGCCTTCACTATGACATCTTCACTCTTTCCTGTCACCATAGGTGCTCACAAAGGGTTGTGAATTCATAAGCACAGATGAGTTGGAATTAATATCAAGAAATTAAAAAGGAACTATGTAGGCTGAATGGTGTAAGGAAGGGACAAGACACTTTCATGAGTGTAACAGTAATTTGATCCTTCTTCTGTTGCATATTTCTTAATTTTTAATTTAAAAAAATATACATTTTTTTCTTTTAAACTTTATTTTTAATTTATTTTTTTAATCTCACCTTTGGGTTCAAGAATGTTATTGAAAGTGATAGATTGCACTTGTTATAGATAGATTGTTATTGAAAGCAAGATAGATTAAGATAGGTTTTGTTTCCTTAGAGATGCAAAACATGAGAATCAAAGTTGAAACACAGAATTTGAGAATAGTGAGAGAATTTCCAATTGTTTAGGTAACTTGATGATCATCATTCTCATAATTTTTCATTTTCTCTCTAAGTCCTCTTTTTATGTCTTTTTAAACTTCTTTATCTCCTTTTTCTTTTGCAGTACAGGCAAACTACTTCTTCTACCCAACTCATTAGGAAAGTGTGTGATTTCTTTTTAGACAAATATTTTCAATAAACTTGTCATTTTCAACTCAAACTTATTATATATTGTCTGTAATTTCATAATGTCCCAAGAAGTGATTTTTGCATCATTAGATCAGTGGGAAGCTGGGGGAACAGAGGGCTGTACCTATTTTATCCTTTTTCTTTGAGTATTTTTGCAATTTAATGTTGCATTGCTTTCAACATGCCTGTCCTATCTTCAAGCATAATTGTTCTGAACAATTAGGAAGGGCATGGGTATCAATTGAAGTCCTTAATCGTGTAATAATTTGTGTGGGGGTAACTCAAATTCCATGTATTATTTCATGAAAACTGCCTGGGAAATGGTGGCTGATCCCTGTTCTCTATGGAATGTGTTTTCCCTTCTCATTGGAGCAGTAACACATGACTCAGTCTGAGACAGTTACTTCAGAAAGGTGTGAGGCACACAGCCACTGTTAAACTAGGTGAACAACCTGGAAACAAAAATTTAAAAAAATTGAGTTCCTGAAAGCTTGTTTGATTTAATCTCCAACAGTATTACTTAGTCTTATAAAATATATTACCTTTCCCCACAAATCATACTTTTCTCATTAGAGTGTTACATGGCAAACTTAATTATTATAATCAATAAACTGGGGGTGCTGGATTAAAAAGCCTACAGACATTTAAATCAGTCTTCATGTAACAGCAAAAACTGATGTAACTTTCATGCCACTGGGAAGCAAATTTGCTATGGAAATAATGCCATTTTAATTCTGAAAAGTTTGAATGTCTGCTTGGTTTGAGGAAATATTCTGCTTGCTACATTTTTCTTGGCTTCAAGGTTTTTAAGTCTTGTACAGAAATCATACAGTAATTGGATTTTCAGACTTGTTTCCTAAGGAAATGAACCTTTATGTACTCCTTCAGTCTATCTATCAGTCTCTTGGCTTCTCCCTAAATTTTGAAACTACTAGCCAATTTCAACCAAATTTAGAGCACTCCATACATCTGAAAGATATTATATTCTAAGGTTGTGCAGAAATAGGTAGCTGAGTAGAATAGAAAGATTTAAATTAGAGCTGAGTGAGACAGAGGCAAAGGCATTGGGCATTACAGGCAGTGCCTGGCAGCAGATGGATGTGCCAGGATCTCACAGACCCAACCTGTACATCTGCATCAGTTTGCCTTAAAAGCAGGGTATGGGCAGGTTAATTTAGTCCAGATTTTATTGTCTGCCACCTATCTTTTGAAAGGCCTATAGATTTTTTCAATACAAAAAAGGGTATTGTTAATGCTTAATATTTATAATGTGCTAATAGCCAGAGATGCTAGCCAAGGTCAGAGACTAAAAAAAGGATGAAGGTAATTTAGTGGCTAAATTATTAGCCTACAACAGAAGAAATCAGAGTTCATTGGAGTCTTCCTATATTAATTTATACAAGCAACAGTGAGTGGGAGTCATCTCATGTAATTTTAGCCCTTCAGAAAGTAGGCAGATAATTTTATGTGTTTTTTCAGATGCCCTCATGAGTCTGCAGAGAGACCAAGAGCCCAAAGCTGTTTCCTGAAACATATTTTACTGGGGTGGACACTTTCTTTGCTTTGAGAGAGATAATAGCACTCAGTGGGGAGCATGGAGGGTTGAGGTAAATAGATCTCATCAGACCATGTTAAAACAAATTGTTATAAGGTTTTATTTTATTAGTTTAACAGTTGCAGGTCACAGTGTTGATTTATTTCCTGTCAGGGGTTTTGTGCTCGTTTTCAGAGTTATCTTACGCCTCACTTGCTGTATGTGTTCTCTGTTGTGCTATTTATCATCTCTGGGGGCTGGATTAAAGTTATCATTTCCCTACACTGTGTAACACCAGCTTTTATGATAAAAATACTGGTCAGGATGCTAATTTGGTAATTGTACTTAGCACTGCCATCATATTCATGCTTCAGGAACCATCTCTCAGGAACTGTTAATGATTACACTCTTCATGTCGGGTTATACCCAACATGTAGGGT
>VWYI01015148.1:1920-40565 GCA_013399455.1 Anthoscopus minutus
GCTCACAGTGGAGCTGCAAATGCTGTGAAGGAACAAGTATTTTTCCAAGTCAAATAGCAGTAATTCATAGAACTAAACCTTAACAGACACAGAGACCCAAAGAAAAGCAGTTCTGCTTAAAAACTATTACGTCCATATGTTATTTCTTTCAGAAGGCCAAATAATTGACTTTTTAGTGTTTTGTTTGACACTGCTCATAGTTCCTTTTAGTACTATGAATAAAGTATTTTACAGAGGTGCTGGTAAATAGTTAAGCAGTGCATTTCTTGTTCAGAAATTAATGTTAATATAATGCATTTAATATTAGAACTTGTTGAGCAGTCCCAACAAAAATCAAACAGCAATAAACCCCAGCACCATCATTTCAGATTCTCATCTACCTCACTAAAATCATTTTCTGCATTACAGCTTGTGTCTCAAACATGTTTCTTGAACAGCTGTGTTACCTCAAAGTTTCTTTATTGCTATAACAGATATCAAGAAGCTACAATCAAACAAATGTATGTGAAAGTAAAAAACCTTCTCTAGCCTAATAAACACAAGTCAGCATGTAAATATATTATCAAGAGCTTCACTAACTGCAAGCAGTTGCACCGTATTGTTCAAGGCCAACTTCTCCCATTGGATTTTTTAAGTTTGTAAAGTGTTTGTAGCATGATTATTTTCCCAGGCTTAAATACAAGGCCTAGGGGTTTGGGTTTTCATTTGTTTGCCTGTTTTTCAATAGCACAAAGTAGTTCTGTTTCAAAAGCACACAGTGCAGGCATTCTTCACAACATTTCATTTGAGCAACAGCCTTCCCTGAGTAGCTGCTCCCCTTTCTGAATGAAGCCAATCCCAGCACAAGAGGTTCCCTCCATTGTTTGGAAACAGGATGCCAGAGGATGTAGAAAACACTAACTCCTTACAGAAAGCATGCATGCAGCACTGAGAAAAATCCTAAAGCTCAAAACCATGCTGTGACCCTCAGGATGGGGCATAAAATCCTAGTCAGGAGAGGAAGCTGTGGAGAGAAGGGCAGAAAGAATCCCTGTACATTTTTCCCTCCCAAACTCTGGCCTTTAAGTTTCAAGCTGAGCCAAATAACTTTTAGAGGATTACATCGAATGCTCTCACCACCATCCAAGTAGTGAAATCAAAGCACCAAGGGAGGTACTCCAACTTTTGATAAGATTTTTGCAATGTTTGCACCCTCCCTTCTGAAAACATCCTTGATTTCAACTCAGATTACCTGACTTCAGCTTCCAGGGGTTGATTTCTTTTATAGCTTTCCTGCCATTCAGCATTTTCTCAAACTGAAGTCAGTAATATACTATAATCAAGTCACCTTTATTTATTCATTTTGATAGGCAGAACATAAAATCTGTATGTCAAAACAATCCAAAACCATAATTTCATCCCCAGCACTGACTGAAATCTGAATAGGTTTTTATCTCTTTGTGACACAATAGAGATAACCCCATGTTAGATGCACACCTCACATCTGAAGTTCTAAATGTTTTGGCCTCAAATGCACATTTCTTTCTTGTTGTGGTATTTTTTTGTGCTCACAGTGAAGCTTTTATCATCTCCTTTGTAAACTTTGACATTTATATAAAATATTTAACAATATTCTTACTGGGGAGTAAACTGATTATGACCATATAAATACACATTCACGCCTTGGAACACAAAGGAATATAAGCCATGTGGGACAAGAACTAGCAACAGTAATATTTTATCACACTTGTAAGCTTCTCAGCTCCAATTAGGATAAATATAAATCTAGAACTTGGCCTTTTTATTGCCCATTTCTACAGGGTGACATAAAAAATGTCAGAGACTCCAAGGAGTCAGAGCTATGAGGACCACCTTCATGGAAAAAGTACCTGGGGAAGCACTGGAAATGCTGATGGTGGTATCACAGCATTACAGGAAATACCTCCGTGTAGAGGAGTGAAATTTCACCAAGTCTCCTAATATCAGGAAAAGGAGCAAAAGTAATGAGATCAGCACAAAACAGATATGGACTTGCTGGACTGAGTCCAGAGCAGGCTATAAAAATAATCACAGGACTGGAGCATCTCTGCTGTGGAGACAGGCTGAGAAAGATGGAGATGTTCAGAAGAGAAGTCTCCAGGGAGAGGGCATACAAGAGAGCCAGGGAAGGACTTTGGACAGCAGCATGAAGTGATAGGACAAGGGATATCAGCTTTAAACGGAAAGAAGGGAATCATAGATTAGATATTAGGAAAAATCCTTCCCTGGGAGAAAGGTGAGGCCCTGGCACAGGTTGCCCAAGGAAGCTGTGGCTGCCCCATGCCTGGAAGTGTTCAAGGCCAGGTTGGATGGAGCTTGGAGTAAAGTGGAAGGTGTCCCTGCCCATGGCAGGGAAGGTTTGCAAGGGGATGATCTTTAAAGCCCTTTCCAACACAAATCACTCTATGGCTCTATGAAAGTGTATTTTCAGCTTCTACACCCCCCTCCCTGAGCAGAACAGTGACCACCACCAGGGTGGCATCCAGGAGTACCTTTTGCCTAGAGAAGTAAAGAAGGTACAATCACTCTTGTCAGAACCATGCAGCAGAGAAGTAGTTAAAATCTGTAGGCAAGGCTGTAGCTGGATATAGCTCCAGAATGAAGGCAGAGCCAACAAACAAGGTACTTCTATGGGTCTGGGCTACCAGGTGCTTGCAGCAGTAGGACAAGGCAGGACAACTCGGTGCTTTCCACCATCCATCTTGTGATGTTTGGGATTTCTACGCATAAATTGCAGTTCTGGCAATATTCAAAGAGAATATTTCAAAGAGAATTCAAAGAGAAAGTTTGCAAATTATATATGCATTTATGGGTCAAAAATAGTAGGTCTATGTTTTATTTTATTTTTAAATCTTTCTATCAGCTTCATGTGAAAGCAGGACAGTGGGGTTTTTTAAATGCTTCAGGACTTGGCCCAAGGAGAAACATTTCCTAGACTGGGACTGGGCAGTCAAGTGTAAGCAGAAAACTACCATAATGAAACATGAAGGGCTTTGCATCCTTCTTGCAGCAAACACAATGCTCATTTACATTCATGCAGTACAAGATATTTCCAGCTAAAATTGGCTTTTTTCCCCATTAGAATCCTATAGGGCTTGATTTATTACTGCTAATGAGAATGAATTCCTTTTCTTAATTTACATGCTACCTGTTCATTTACTTTCTGATTTATTTTTTGATATCAAACCATTCCCCTTGGGAAAATGACCATCATTATCACAGAGTCCTCCCAGGAGCAGAAAGTAACAGCTGTCACTTTGGGTCACCATAGCAACACTACTGTAACTACACTGGATTTGGTTTGCAGGAAAGAAAAAAAACCATATATATATATATACACACATGTACATGCAGAGGTGATGATAATAAGCGACTCATAACACAGTTCAGGAAATTCTCATTACAGTGACCATGTGCTTCTCCCCCCTTTGGCCAAAATAACTCATTAAAGGTCAGTTCATCCCTTTTCACCAGGGATGCAGTTGTCCTGTGGTGCATTCATTTAAAAAAAAAACCTGTCAAATACTGTCAGAAATGCCATCATATCACCGGAGAGCAAATAGGTGATCTAGTCACACACTGCAACCTGGGGTTCCCAAGGGATTTTCCCATTTAAGTCCCATTAACATTAATGGGGACTTACATGCAGAGTATGAAGACATTTGAATGAAAAAAACCTCGTATGAGCAAATCCACTGTTATAAGCAAAAATTGGAAGTCTGCCATTCTTTTCAGTGGGAGAAAGGTTGGATCACAACTCAGATAAGACATCTAATCTATTTTTATAGAAACAAAAGCCCAAAAGTTAAATTCTGAAAATCAAACATCTGGCTTCTTTAGTCTTTACTTCTCAACACAAAACACTGCCTTTATTTTTTCTCACTTCTTTCTGCTAGGATATATTTTTCATCTGGAAGAGGGCAAGGTGTTTTACAAGTACTGCATTATGGTTCACTAATGAACTAACAGAATAAGCTCTCAATCTTTTTTCTTACATTTCTTCCTGACCATTGCTGGCCCGATGCCTTGTCTTTAGTTAAGAAGAGAATAGAGGAGCTTGGGGAGGGGAAGTCTCTGCAAAGATGAAGCTGGCTATGAAAAGCTGTCTTTCCTCAATCCCAGCTGAAGATGAACTCTCAAAGGCTACAGGGTGTGCTGGCAGCACTAGGAACCAAACAGACAAAGATTTCTCATACTCTCTTCCTAAGAGAGAAACCCAAACATCCACAATCATGGAGACCAGGTCTGGGTTTTGATATCCTGTAGCTTTGCCCTGGGATCAGAGGTTCTGTGTCCTGCTCAGCCACATACATAGGGAAAGATGTACATGAGTTGCTTTAAAAAAATCCAAAAAAGCCATCTACTTTCAGTTCACACTCCGCAGACAGCAATAGATCAGAGTGAAACAACCAGGATTTGGTGTTGGGGCTGCAATGTCCTCACTATCAATTCTCTGTAGCACTACATCCAAGACACAGCTGGATCAGCTTCAGAGTCAATTAAGAATGCTCTCATTAGAGTTTATTAGCCAAATCACAGCCAGGAACTAAGCTTATATATACTTATTTTAAGGCACAGTTACAATGGAAGTTGCATGGATGAACCTTCAGCCAGGGTGAGAAATGTCAGTCGTTGCCTCCATGCTTTCATTGACGCGCAGTAATTATGGTTGATAGTTGCAAAAAGGCTTCTAACAAACCTCTCACAGTAATTTATCATAATTAACATAACCTTAGACATGTTTCAAGCTTTTGGCCCTCAACTCATTATTTATGGGCTTTTCAGAATTGTTCCAGTACATTAATTTTTCTACTTTTAAGCAAATATATAAGCAGAGCCTATCAAGTGATGAAAGAATTACAGTTCCCAGTTTATAAATGTGGCATTAGTAATGTACATGTACATTTATAGCTTAGACTTTTTTTTGAAGCAGTATTGAGTCACTAATTCATGATCTACAGAAACTATTAGAGTCAGGTTGGGCCTGCTTCGCAAGAAAGGTGTAACAATGCAAACCTAGAAAGCTGCAGAATTGGAAGACGGTGGAAAAATTGAAAAAATGTAACAAACATTTAAAATATTTTGCATATAGTTCACATTAATAGTAGTTTCACATTATTTCAGCGAAGCATAATTATGAATGCTGCTCTGTAATACTTCTGATTACTTCTCCAACACCTTCATCCCACTTTAAGCTCAAAAATCAGCTACAACACAGAAAAATACATGTAAAGTGGGATCAATTTCATTTGGAAAAATAGAAATCAATGTAAGGATGTTCAGGAAAAAATTAGCAAGACACAGAAATGTCAGATTCAGAGAATTTCTGGGGGTTTTCCACCCCTTTCTACAATTTAACCAGGCTTATCATTCTAGCATGCAGTACTACATGAAGACACCCAAACTAGGAATGACCAAAAATTGAACCAGCCCAAGAATATCCAGAAACTACCAAATCAACAAATGATTCTGTAATTAATCTGAACAAATACGATATTGAAAACACATTTTATGTGATTACCTAATTACCTAAAAACCCTGGGTAAAGCTTTAGTTGTTAAAAAGTTATGAATTAAGTTTTTTCACTCAGGACAGCAAAGTCTCTGTAAGGATGCAGCCAAGTTAGAGGAAAGCTGCTCCCCACTACAGCTGTGTCCAAATATTTACAGGCCAGAATAGGTCAGACCTATCCCAAAGCCTGCAGCCAAGGTGAACTCTTAGTTCCTTTTCAAATTCAAAATATCTAGAAATACTTTGATCCGTAGAATGAAGATAAATTAGTGCCCAAAAAGAAGAGCAGTCAGTCATAACCTATTAACATGGCTGTAACTGGAGGCCCTGTCTCAGTGAGACCTCTCACAGCTCCTATTCCAGCAGCCACATGGCCCATGGAGGCATCTGAAGACATCTGAGGGGAAACCAGGCAGTCCTGTTTATCACCACGTAACAAAACAGAATTAAACTCTTTGTCTTTCCCTGATTACAAAGCACAGTGCAGTTCTGAGAAGGAAAGGCCTTAACTGCTTTGTAAGGCAGACATTTAACCAGGAGATGGTGATTAGCCAGCATATATCCGTCACTTTTTAAAGATCATCTGGTTAAACAGCTACATCTTTCCCTCCTATGTTTTTGTTTCCACTATACACATGAAAATTAGCTTAGAGACTAAGCAGGCTAATTTACATTTTTAGGGATATGTTTTATCATTGTGTGCAGATAGGATTTGCAGTCTCTTTGCTGAATGCATTGTGTTACCAACTCACTTGCTTTTCTCTGCCCAAATAAAGGAAAAAGAAGGACATTTGCATCATGTGAGCAGAGAATATAACCCTGCTTTTCAATGAAAGAAGAAAAGCCTTGAATTATCACCCCTACCTAGAAAAGCCAGGGGAAAGTGAGGAATAATAGATGCTGAAAGCAAAATTTCCCTGACACTAATGAAATGACAAAGGAAAGTACAAACTTTCATTTTTTTTGGTCACTGCCTTTGAGACTGCACTCTTATTAAAGTGACATGAGTCCCACAAGAAAGAAACACAGCATAATTTTTTTTTCCCCACAATGGCAGGTAGTTGTAGGTGTAAATAAAAATGAGTGACTTGCTGAAGGTTTGTTGCCAATCTTGTCACTAGCAGTAGCAAGCGTATGAGAATTGTACTTGGCCCTTACCTTCAGGCCAAGCTTTGAAAAGAGGATCTGAGATCTGAAACAGCAAAGCATCAATGTATATTTATCACAACTCAAGAAAAAAAACTTAAATCGGGGGATAAAACACAAAAATCCTGTCTCAGTTTTATTCCACTCTCTTTACTTTAAAAGGGGAAGAATAAGGAAATTCCCTCCAATTTAATCAATTTAATAGCTATGACCAAGGAATGTGAAAAGGTTCAAACAGAAGGTACAAATGGATGCAGGTGATGTCACCAGTTTTCCAGCACTGTTTATCAAGGGGGGTTCACCTTCTCTGACCTTCCTTCCCTGATTCTCAAACCTGTAAAAGCCCTTCCTGTTATTCTTGGCATCATTTGCCACATTCAGTTCCAGCTCCACCTTGGCCTTCCTCACCCCATCCTTACACAACCACACTTTATCTCTATGCTCTTCCCAGGTCACCTCTCTTGGTTTCCACTGTAAATTTGCTTCTTTCCCTTTAGTTTGACCAGTAGATCCCTACTCATCCATGCACATACACACATATGCAAATGATCAAGCAAAATGCCTGTGCATTCCTACACATCATAAACAGCAGGGTCAGTAGCCTGATTTATGCTGAATTTACACAACAAAACACAAGCAATGGGAGAGCTGCATCTTCTGCAGTTTTTGAGAGAAACTGAAAGAATAAGCAGTTTTAGCCATGACTATACACACATATTAGACTAGCATAAAACTGCAATTCTATTTCATAGACATTTTGTGGCACAACTGTTCAATCTTGTTCAACTTGCAAAAGTGGAAAACTCCTGCAGAAGTCAATCAAACAACCAAGACACGAGGGTTGAGAAGAGAAGTCAGCTGATCCAGGTGCTGAGGGGAAACCGAAACCTTTCCAGCCTTCAGCTGGGTGTCACCAGAATCACAGATTGACAGAATCATTGGTTTGGTTTGGAAGTGGCCTTAAAGACCATCTAGTTTCAACCCCCTGGTTCCACTAGACCAGGTTTATCTAAGCTCCATTTAATCTGGCTTTGAACACTTCCAGGGATGGAGCTTCTCTGGACAACCTGTGTCAGGGCCTCACCACCTTTGCAGTGAAGAATTTCTTCCTCATTTCCAATCTAAACCTGCCCTGTTTCATTTTCATAGATCTTTACTGCAGACAAACAGCTTCAAATGAGAATGCAGCATTGCCAAGAAATAAGTAGTTTGTTTCATAGAGTTATGGGTGCACATCTTTTAATCCTCCTCTCCACATATTGCTACAAACCCCAGCAGTCTGCCTTTTTCTGCAAACTTTGCATTCAGTGGAGGATCTTGGGCTGACATCCACCCACAACTCAAGCCATTAGGGCTATTTATTAAGCTTTGCATCTCAATTAGTCACATTTCATGAGTTCTTACTATAAGATTAAAAAAATAATATTGGAAGGCAAGAGCTCCATTGTCATAATGATTTAGTGACACACACCAGAGATGGAAGTATTAATAATTAAACCTACCAATCTGAAAGACAAATCTGACAAATCACTTCAACTGCCACCAAAAAGACAATTTCAAGTTCATTTAAAATCTAATATCAAAGACACTAACAACAGTATAACACTGTATTGAAATACAAGAAAAATTATTTATTCATTGAGTCGGATCTTGCATGTCAGATGCCACATTTTAAATATCATTGAGCAATCTCAAACTGGTTCTCCCTGGATTTTTCCATCTTCATAGTGAAATGAAACAACTTATCTGCAAAACTTGTAAGTAAAAAGAAATTCCCACACGTAGCATTTAACTGACTTGTCTCCCAGTCCTTATACACAATCCCCTTCCTAACTCCATTTGCTTTCCTGCTGTGAAAATTCAAATAGACTAATAGGCTTCTCTATCTCTGCTAACAAGAGAATTTTGTATTTACAATCTTATTTAAATATAATTACTGTATCAGATTCAGTGCTTTTCACTAGGTTATTCAATGTGCCCTTTGTAAAAAAAAAATTACATAGGCATTTCAAATTTAAATAAAGTTTAGGGGCTAAAACTGAAACCAGAAAATATTTTTTAAGCAGAATCACAATGACTGATAGAGGGGAAAAAAGGCTTTGTTTAGATTAAAAAACTGTAATATAGTTTGATATAGTCCACATTAAAGTCAAGAAAAAATATCAACAAACAATTTTTCTAACAGAGCTTAAGTCCCTGGAAATGTTTTGCCAATTAAACAGGCAACACAGTATCAAACACAAAAAAAGATAACTGACCTAATTCTAGAAGGTGCAGTAGCAAAAACATCTGTCAATAAAATTTCAATTACTAAAGAATATCAGCCACAATTCCTGGTACTGCAGGTGCAAGGCTATTTAATCCTATTTCCAGCTATTTCTGTCTTGCTTCTCACAGTGTCAAAATGAATTTAAAGTATGTATTTCAGGCAACATTCAAAATACTGCTTTCTAATTAGAAGGAAGTACTTCCAGCCCAGGGAAATAAACCCACTATCCATAGGAGTACTAGCAAAGGGAGGCAGGAGCTGCAGAGGGAGGGTGGAGGAAGACCTCAGAAGGGTGATGAATACTGGAACACAGCTACAACTTATGATAACATTTAACCCTCTGCCCTCAATTTAGGGTCTCTAAGCCATTAAATGAATACCAGTATGTCAATAAAGCAGGACGAACACAAGCCCAGAGAGAACAACAAAACTCGTGCCTCTAACAGCATCCATCCTTCTTTGTCTTCCAGATTATAGCAGAAGCCACAGAATCAGAAGTCTTTAATCCACCAGCGAGAGCTTCTGGGGAAGAGTTAAAGCAGCAGAGCCACCTGCACCTGCAGCAGCAGCAGCTCATCTACTCACCCCATTCAGCAGCCCTGCTGGTAACTCCACTTCCAGAAAAGAAAAAAAAAAAAAAGAAAAATCTGTCTGCTAGCCAGTATCTGTCACCACTGCAGCTGTATTACACAGCAGTTGGCACAGATAAAATAATTCCTTGTTAAGGAAGGATTTATAAAATATGCAGGATATTAACTGAACATACACAGCTACTACTTGAGATTATAAATTCATTAACCTAGACACAATCACTGGGTAAAAGGCAGCCACAGATCTGGACCAGTTTCCCTTCACTTTGTGCAGAATTTGCACAATTTGAGACAAGTACGAAGACCATGATATCAGAATAGAATTCTCAGGTTAATAGGAATTAGGGGTGCAGTATCAATACAAAGAATAGAGTCCAACACAGTAAAAAACTTCAGTTAAGTGTTGAGCTGCCTTAACATCCCCAAGAATACAATTGCCAACACCTCCAACATCCATTACTGCAACCAGTTGGCCTGCAAAACTCCCTAAGGAAGGGACAGAGCCAAATCTCTTCTTCCAAACATGACTATTTGAAGCTGCTTAAACATCTATCACACCTCTGCCCAAATGCTGCTGTGAGAGGTCCAGGTGCTCTCAAGAGTTTCTTTCACGCTGCCATAATCAAGTCTTAGTTTGATTTGTGATGCTGTTGTAGGCCATGTCTTAGCATCTTCTGCATGGGTGGGTAAGAAATGAGGGAGCACCAGCAGCTGGCCACGGGACTTCAGGGACAGGAAGGAAAGCCACCTTTGTTTGATCCAGGGATCAGCTGAGAAGAGCCTAGCTGGAAAAAATCCCTCTCTTCCAACCTGCCTTGGACACCTGGACTAAGACATGACAGCCCTTCTCAGTCAGGCTGAACATGGCTCCTGCTTGCAGCCACCTGTTCTGTAGATACCTCTTACCACTCCTTAATTAACAGCAGCAATTTACTCCTTATCACTCCCAGACCTGTGCCAGGTTGGGTTTTTTGTTGTTCATCAGTTTGGGGGGTTTTTTTCTTTTTTTTTTTTTTTTTTTCTTAAGAGCTGACTTGCCCTGACATTGAAAGGCTACATTTTATTCTTCAGCTCCAATTAAAGGCTGCCAAAATCCATCATGGTCTCGGCCTCCCTTCATGAGGAGTCAGCTCTTATCTCTCAGTGGGGGGAAGTGAAAATGCGCTTGGTTGCCTAGAAACCTGAATGAGCATCTTCTAAGTAAAAAGCAACTTCTGGACTCATAATTCGGGAATGGAGAAAGCAGGCAAGAGGACTGTACCAGTCACTTAGCTTTCAACATCCACAGGATGACCCTTTCCTGAGGAGAATGAAGGGTAAATAAACACTAGTTTAAGACTGGCAAGAGTCCAGGTTTTTTTTAAACCAAGCATTTGCAGATGCTGCAAACAGGGCATCATTCTCTCCAGGTCAAGGCCACTCCTTCCTGCTGGCCACAGGGGTTTGCACAGCCTACACCTGCAAAGACTTGCTCATTCATTTAATCTAGGTGTGGTACCACAGGTACCTATTTGCTGGGGGATAACCCAAATATGAGCCAAAAGACACATCACTTATCTGGAAGTGAATATACAGTAATACCTCATTACATACAGTATTATCTATTTTGAAACACACATGTGTTTGTCTGCCTTCAGTGAGAATTAATTACATTGTACTTTATGCAGAGATCAAACATATTTTTAATACAAGATATAATATCTTTTCTATATATATTACATATATATACACAATATTTACCATGCAGATACTGAATATGTTTTCTGTTAATTTAAAAAGAAACTCATGATTAAAAGCCTTTCAGGAA
This sequence comes from Anthoscopus minutus, assembly GCA_013399455.1. Lineage (NCBI taxonomy): Eukaryota > Metazoa > Chordata > Aves > Passeriformes > Paridae > Anthoscopus > Anthoscopus minutus. Next base: position 13,262 of record VWYI01015148.1, read on the forward strand.
AACTTTCTATGAAATTTAGTATCAAATCTCAAATGTGTTCTCATCTGAAATGTTTTCATTAATGAAAGCAAAATCTTCAATATACTCCTATAAAGTTAATCCAAGCTTATATACTGGCCCCGCTGACAGCTATGCAATAAAGTAAATCATGTCAAAAATATTGTTTTGAATTTTAGCTGAAATTTGAGGCTACAGACATTAAAGGCTAAAAACAAGTAGTGCAAGAGAGTAAAGTAACAAGACAGGGACCATGCTGATGAAGAGCATTCAAGGTAAGACCCTGTGTTGGTTTGATATTGGTTGATATTTAGGAAGAAAGAAAAAAACCATTCACACAAATGGTTTTCCTAAGAGCTTCCTCTGTGTTTAGAAAAGGCCAATAGCTGTCTAGTTCTGAGAATTGACAGCATTGTAAACCATTGAGAAGCTGGTTCCACATCTGTGAATATCCCATTTTAAAACCCGGGAAGTTCCAAACGTCCCTCTTCGGCTTCTGGCTTCAGAAGGGTTTGGAAACTCCACTGGGGTTCGGGCACAGCCCAGACCCCAGCAGCTCCCGGGCAGGGATGCAAGGCCGGGAGCTGCCCTCCGGTCGAGCTGGGCCAGGTCACAGCTATTGCGATCTCATTAACACCAGGCCCTGCCTCCGCTCCCCTCCCCGCTCCCAGCCCGTGCCGAGCCGGGATTTTCCCGGGCTCCAGGCTGGGCCAGGCCTTGCGGCCGCTGCAGCGGATGCCAGGCAGAGAAGGAGAGAGAAGAACCCAGCATGGCTGCAATCCATCACCACGCCGGCCTGGGTGAAATGTTAACTCTTTCAGTGCACACATGAGACCTGCAGAACATGATTCTTCCCTTGGGTGAGAGAAAAGCACAGAGTGACAACATGAAGACTCCAGGGTCAGTGAAAGAAAGAGTTCAAGTTTCAGATGGAAGGAGAATGAGGAGATGTCCCAATATTGGGACTGAAAGTTCTTTTGGTAATGCCATAGAGATGGACCATAGTAAACTACAGCATTTCCTTTAATTCATGAGAGAAAACAAGTATGGGGGGATGGAGAGCTCAAACTGTGGACCTGAGCAGAGGCAGCAGATGTTGAAGAAGCAGTGCCGCTCTGAGGAGCTTGAGGAGAGAGACAGAGATGAGAGTGAAGAAGACTCTGTGTCTCAGAGAGAAAAGAAAAAGACCTCTGTTCTCTGAGATGAAGATGATTGCAGAAATCAGTGAAGAGAACCTTTCCTTTGAACAGCTCATCCTTAAAAAAGACACCCCATAAGCTGATATGACCCATTCACTCAGCTGTGAGGAGGCTGTGAAAATGGGATGATTTTCACAATAGCAGAGTTTTTCTAAACCGGGCAGCTATTGTTTGTGAAGATGCAAAGCCATGAGAAGACTGTGTTCTTGTGGAGATTTCTCCATGGTGTTGCAAGAGAAAACTCCTCACCCTACAAGAGCTGAGAAAAGACTTATAGACGTGATAACTGATTTAAAATTCCAAGTTTTCTTTTATGTTGTCAGGTGGAAAAGGAAAGAAGGTGGGCAGGGGAGGGAAAGTGTTCTGGAAGTTTCATTCTGATTTTTTTTTCTTTTTCTATTCTTCTAGTTTTGTTAATAATGCTTTCTTCATAGTCTAAAGGTTTGATCCTGTTCTTGCCCTTCTCCTAAAATCTTATCTCACAGCAAGAAATGAGTAAGTGAACTGGTGAGTTTAGCTACCTCTAAACCCACCACAGACCCTGATTATTCAAGTAGCTATTGCCAAAATTTGTGGCAAGGAGGCATTTTAAGTGTAAGTACCTGGTCTGACTGCAGTCCCCGATCAAATCTGAGTCAGTGCATTACCAGTGGATTCCCAGTTCACCTGGGAAGCAGGAGAGATACAAGAAAGAAAGCAAAGGCCCGTTTACAGCCCTTGAATACAGGAACTGCAGGTGAAGTGGATTCTTAAATAAATATATTTAAGTCTAGAATCACTACAGACCTGTAATATTTGAATTTATTTTGGAGAAAAGCAAATAATCAGCCTCTGTTCACATAGCTCTTCTGTCCCTCTGTTGTTTTGTTTTTTAAGTCTCTTTCCCCTATCTTGCAGAAACACTAAAGATAAATACACAAAGGGCTCTGCAGTATTCAGATATTAGAGTAAGAGACTGAAACACACTAAGGTGAAAATCTCCCATAAGCACAAGAAGTTCAATCCTGCCTGCTCATGTACTTGTTGGGGATTTTTTTCTTTTAAAATTTCTCCCTCTTCCTTTCCTCAACGTACTTCATCCTAACATTTTTCTTGATACAATAGACTCAATAGCATGCATATAACTACAGAAGCCCACCTGGTTTTGCTCCCTTCCCTGGCCTCTAGTACTGGAAACAAGATCTAACATTATGTGCCACTAAATCACTGACCTCTGCCTTTTGGAGCTGATGAAAGCTTAGATCATGGCAAACTCAGTTTGCAGTAATAACTGCACTCAGGCCAAATATTTTATCTACCATTTATCCTCAAAACCAGCAAGCACAAGGCAAGAATCCTGCCATCAGCACTCTGACTAAGCAGACAAAATACAATAAAGCTTATAAGCACAGATCCCATTTTGACACTTATTTTGCATTCTGATATCCCTGTCTTAAAATGGACTCAGAGTGGTTTGGGTTGGAAGGGACCTTGGAAATCCTCTTGTTCCAACCCCCTGCCATGGGCAGGGGCACCCTCCACCAGACCAGGCTGCTCCAAGCCCCTGGAGTGGCCTTGAACAGTTCCAGCAATGGAGCATTCACAACTCCAATTTATACCTGATTTAAAACAATCCTCTTGACATGTCAGGTCATACAGAAGACAGGAAGCTCTTCCCCATGTCCTCACTCCACATCGATGGGCAGAGATGAAACAAAACCACTGCTCACTGCCTGGACTACATATCCTCAACACTCATCTGCAGAACAAAAAAAATTCATGCTTTCTCTTCCCTTCTTCCCTCAAACTTCTGAGGGCCACGAGAAAGAACTGCTTGAAAAGAGCAGCACATCCCAGGCTCGCTCACAGGCTTCAGTCCCAGGTGCAGGCAAGCAATTCCCAGCCCGCTCCCTAGAGACGGCATTATCAGTGCCTCGCCAGTCAAGATGGGGAGCACAAGGCAAGGGGACTGGGAAGGCAAGGAAGGAGAAATCAAATGAAAAATATTGCAGCAGCTGGTCAGTGAGACTCGATTTTCAAGTCTAATCTCAGTTTGTGCAGTCAATGGGGGAGAAATGGCACAATTTGCATGACAACAGCCAAGGGAACTGAATAGTGGAAAATCAATTCTGCGAAAGAAGATAAAGCAGAATATACCTAATATATTAGCAGCAAGGTAGAATTCAATTCCCATCGTGTCTGATGATATTGATTAAAACTGACACTTTATTATTATTATTATTATTCCTCTTGCACTTAGGACATAGAAACAACTGAGGCATATAACAATGCAGTTGTTTTACACAAATAGAAACACACTTGGCTGCAGAAGAAAATAATGTAAAGTCCATGTCCATTAGTACTAACAGCCCTAAAAAATACTAGAGCTGACTATTTTAGCATTTTACAAAGACACAAGCTCACTTAGGTTCAAGAAGGGATTTGGTGACTTTAACCTATACCCAACAGGAGAGATGTAAATAGCATAGCTGAAAGGAAGTATTAGGCTTTATTTATGGATGAGTTTAAAATAATCAGCAAGCACAGTCTCTCTGACTTCCTTCCAACTTATTTAGAGATTTGACTATCAGTGTTGACATGCTTTTGAATTTAAAATAACCTTCACAATCACTACTGGGTTGAATGCAAAAATTTCCTGACAATGTACATTTGTCCATAGTTAAAGCCAATTCTTTTTAACTCGAACAAAATCCTCCTTCCCCCTTTCTTCATCATCAGTGTTATTATCTCAGTTAATAATCTCATTCTTAAAGATGCTGTTACAGCTGAATGAGAATTGCTGGTCTGACAAGAGAAGCACATCCAGTATGAGGAAAAAAAAGGATGTAGCTCCCAGTGAGGCTGCTGCTTGCATCTAAGCAAGAGGAGAAAAAAGAAAAACCACAAGTTTGGATGCTGAAAAGTCCACATTACATTTGACTGAAGAATCTGCTAAAACATTTGTTGTCAGATTTAGAAAAATTAAATCATTTGTGTGTGTATTTTTTGACTGCAGTGCATGTCATCATAGAGAACAGACACAAAGACTGACGAAAATCTCAGCCAGTATTGCTGATGTCACTGATCTGTTCTGTACAGCACTTGAAAATGACAGTAAACACAGCTAAATCTTGTCAATACCAAAACTTTTGACTTTATTACCACCTAAAAGAGATACCTCCTCAGTCCCACCTTCCCCACTGCTGATTTAAAAGTCTTTCCCTGAAATACAGGAAAGAGCCAGAAGCTTCACTCAGTGCCTCCTTGAATACTAAACACTTCACTGATCTACACACAGATCTTGTCCTTGGACTCCAAGATCTACCACAGTGATGTGCCAGAAAAGACAGACTACTGCAGCTCCTGGAGTTGAGGTGTGCTAAGGGGGTGCTGCAGGGAAACTGGAGAAGATGGGGGGCTCTCAGCTGTGTTTGCAGAGGAGCAGGGTCCCACTCTTGCCCCACAGTCACCAGGGGAACACACAGGCACCAACCTGTCCTTGCACATCCTCCAAAATGTCCTGGAGAACACTGGGTTTGCTACCTGCTGTGAGCACATTAAGGATTCCAGACACATGCATGTCCAAACCTGCCCTATAATAACATTTCTTTCAAGGGGCAGCAGTCTTACATTAATATATATTAGTTTCTGTAACTAAGTTGAGTAGAGATGTAAATGACATTTTCTCCCTGAAGTGAAATTATAGATTTATATAGATCACATCTGTTTTCAAATCTCATTTTGTCACAACAGTTCAGCTGTCACATTCTCTCTCACGCCACAATGAAAGGAAACAGATCATCTGGGTTTAACAATGAGAGGGCAAAAAAAAAAAAACAAACAACCCCGAGAACAAGCCAATGTCAGTAGCGGGGCACTGAGCCCAGTTTATGGATCAAAAAGTCCAGGCACAAGATTATTTTGCACAAAACGGACTGTGCGTTTCTGGTTGCTTTTGATAGCTTCTCAATCTTTCACTAAGTTATGCTGCAGGAAAATGGGTGGTAATACACAAAGATTTTATATTTTTTGTTTGTTCTACAACTGAAAAATAGAAGGCCTAGATTTTGGGTAGTATTCTAATGTAATTCTGCCACCTCATATCTACACTGATTCAAAAGCAGCTTGGAATATAGATTCCATGAAGCCTGATATCTCTGATCTTTTGGTCTTGGTTGCTGACTTTTTCTTTTTTAAATAAAAGACCAGCACTGTGTTGTACAGGACAGGAGCATCCCACTACATCACCACCAAACAACTACAAATCAATAAGAGGAAACACGAAATGCTCCTAATTTTCTTTGCACTTACATCAGTTGGAATAAATGAAAAACATGAAAAAAAACCACTTCCAATGTTATTAAAATATGGTGATGAGTAAACCAGCCTGAACAAAGGGAATTAATTATTTGGATGACTTTTTGTGTTCACACAATCTGGATGAATAATTTATAGGAAAAATTTCTATGTTACCAAGAATGGATTTTTAGTTTATCCGCAGTTTGGAGGTAACACCAACACAGTTACTATCTGAACTATTTGGAGTTCCTAAATTAAAAGTATTATTACAATCAACAAAAGTTTAAGCAAATTTCTTAATTCAACCGGAACACCAAATGGGGTTCTTCCCCCCACCGGATGCACGACCTCAGCTTTTAGTGGTTAGAGCATCACCAAATATTTGGAGCTGGAAGGGAGTCAGCAGGATCATCAAGTCCAAATCTTGAATGAATGACACATCCAAGAGTCAAACCCACATGCCTGGTGTTATTTAGCACCATGCTCTGACCAACTGAGGCAATCTCTGAAATCCCCCTAATCTCTTGATCATCTGTAGAATCTACCCACACTTCCCTCTCACACCGATCCTAAACCTCACCTAGTCTGTCCCTTTACACACTCTGCAGCTTGTGCCCATCCAACACAGAAAGTAACAGTATTTTCTCTTCCTTTTCTTCACTGGGGCAGCATGGAAGGAGATTCAACTTCCAGCAGTTGCTAAGAGTTTAAGACAACGTAATCCTGTGCTAACACCACTTTTGCCTTTCCTCACAGTTAGCTACACCATTACCACTGCCTCGGTAGGGATTATATGCACCCCAGTCCCTGAGTTAGATCATCTTCTCACCCAACTAATGAAATTAACTGGAGAAAACTGGCTATATAATCGATGTGACTTACTTTAAAGTCACTAAAGATCAAAGAGGGAAAGGTAAAACTCTTTGATCAGGTTTGCAAAAGGGGCAGGACTCTTCTGGCAGACAGAAAGACACAGCTTTAGTAACTCACGCCAGTGAGTAAACTGCACTGCTAGGTCTTAGCACAGCTTTGCTTTCCTCTGATCCTCCTGCATCTTATTTTACTCTGCATCTAGCATGGTATAAGCACAGTGTAACATAACCTCAAGCAGTATGTATAATTTCATATGGTACAGATCCATACATGAGCGATGGAAGTTTCCTCAAACCCTACTTCTGAAAAATATTCATGCCCTTACCATCCTTCCTTCTTACCAAAGGTATAAGCATGTGATTGAATAAAATACAACGATTTCTGGACGAGTAATTAAGAAGGCACCTAACAAAGGTACAAATAGAGGAAAATTTCTAATTAAGATCCAATTTTTTAAAAAATCTATATTATTTTAATGTTTGTTCAAATATATGCCTCCATTCATTACATTTAAACTGATGTCTCAAGACTGGCTATGAAGGTGCATTCCAGACTACTTCTGCAGCACCCTACCTCCTGTGAATTAGCAGAGCTTTAAATTATTTTAGGCTTAAATGAGTGGAGGCAGTGCAACACAAATCCCATGGTTTCCAGGATGCTTTGTTGTCATGATTCATTTCATTACTGGTCTAGTAGCAGCAAACTGTTCTTCCAAGAAATCAACTTTATGATTTCAAAAACTGGTACTATACTTAGGAACCCAATTAAATGAGAATAATTCCATTCTATTGTGACCAACCAACCATGATACTAAGAGCAAGAACCATAAGAGACTGGAAAATTTCTTCATGTATAGAATTTCAAAATATATGCATACAACATATTAAACCACACACCTCAACCTCTCATGAAGTATATAAAAAAAATAGTTCAGATTAACATGAAGCTACAGTTTCAATTAACATATTACAGCTGAATTTAAGAAGTGTTTGTTAAAATTTAGAGATAATTAACTAATTCAATCAGTTATGCTCTTGAGTCTTAAATATAACATTGGTATTAATATATTGTCCCAAAGAGTTCAATTCTCACCAGATTAAAAGCAGTGCAGCTTGATCTCTTTCTGATTAAAGAAAAGGGAAGAAAGAGTCCATTCACCTGTAGCTAATGGAGTTAAATTGGGGTAAATGAAACGAAAATGAAGCCCATTTTCTTGTGTTTGTGCAGGTACAACAAAGTGTTCATCACCCCAACACTAGCAGAAAGCCTTGTTCAAGTACCTTGCTCCTGGGAAAATTAGATGTTTTCAGGAAAGTCAGGGAAAACTCCTGTAAATCAGTCTCCAAAGAAGAAGATTACAGTCATTAAATGGATGAGGAAACAAGGAAAGAAAACCAATGCAGAATAATTCCAGACCACCATGACTCCTTTCATACCTTTGATTTTTAAAATTAAAACATTTTTAGCAGGCAGATGTGAAGTAGGGACCAAAACCTGACTGATAGCTCATGCCATGGTCCACTGAGAGGCAGGGGCTGTGAGGGGGATTTAAAGAGGGCCCAGGACCCTACTCCCATCCACTGCTCAGCACATTAAGGAGGACATCACCCTTGTTCAAGAACTCTAGAGTGCTTCGAGTACCACAATCAACAACAGCACAGGAAAGGCTGCTCTTTGGAAAATGCAGAGTTACGCAGCTGCCTCTTCCACTGCCTAGGTGATTTCATGAGTTTTTCATAAAAACCTGCTCCAGATTCCTGCCATTCTAGCCAGGGGAAACTCAATATATTCTGGAGAAATAATTCTGACCTGGCTAAAAAGATCCATTTACATCACTTGGTGACACTGGAACAACTGACAAAGGGAGCTCTCTGAGGTGGACAAGTGGATGTTTAACTGCAGCCGCAGTGAGCAGCAGGCTGGGGCTGTCTGCAGGGAAGAAAATACTGAGAAACAATGTGAACAATCAGAGCAATAGACAGAAAGGAAAAAATAATATCTATCCTTTACAGCTATCCTTCAGCATCAGTCAGGGACTTGCCTGATTAGTTAATGCCAGATTAGTTACTGCAACACCCTGAGCCACCAGCTTCCAAAATGTCTGGTTCACTGAATACATTTATAATGAATAATAATCAACTTCTCAGCTTCTTATGACTTGGTATTTTGTGCCTTAATCCTGTATCACATGAATTCAAACACATTTTTGCTGTGAAAGTGGCTTAAAAGTGAGGATTACATGCAAACATGAAACCAAGCAGATTCAAAAAGTGATCCTGATGGCAGGTTTGAGTAGGTGAAATATTAGTAAGTGATGCTACTGACAAGTGCAAATATATTCTATTATACTACTGAGTTCCTTCTTTCCCACTGGAAACTAACAAAAAACTGATGTGTTTTGTTTTGCTTTAAGCCTCACAATACATAAAACCACACTTCCAAAGTTTTCCCTCTATTCAGATCCATTATACTAGTTCCCCTTTTAAATTCTAAGTGTCTTTATGGTTCTAGCTGAGCTTATTTTACTAAAGAATTTTTGAGCAACAAACCAGGCAGACAAGTAACAGCAGAAAGTTAAAAGAATCAAAGCTTTAAAGGAGTCAAAGAGCGATCCCAGTAAATCTGCAATTTTCTGGTGCATCATTCTGCATCAGATAAGTAATCCAATGTTTGGGATGGCTTCCAAGAATGGACCATCTGCCCTCAGCATGACCACACACCTGGAAGCTGCAAAGAATCTTTCACCTTCTCCTCAACAGCTCTGGAGAGATATAATAATAAGGTTTCTAGAAAGAACAAAGCCAATAAATTGTAAGCTGCTTTGCCTGAAATACTGTCTCTTCACAGGTTCAGTACATCTAACTTGCATTAGTGGCCTTCTGCCACACATAAGTGGCATTTGACACAGAGAAAGCAAATTATACTGACTGGAGAAAATGGGATTTTTAGTCGTGAGATCACAAGGCTAAAATAATAAAATCACGCATAAGTGATTGAGGGAATTTGCATATGTACAGTTTCTGAATTCTTCCTAATTTCACGGCACATGCCCTATCACAAACGCTTCAAAGAACAGCAAGGCAACTACAGAATGAAAAATCCCCACATCTATCCCCTGCCCTGGGTGCAAGGAAGGCTACAGGACAAAAGCCCCTCACCTAAATGCTCCTGCAAGGCAGCTGCACGGGAGGGGCCAGATCTCAAAGAGGAAAACAAACAAGCTGGCTGCTTCTTATAAACTGTCCTGCACTGTCAAATTCAGGCAGCTGGCTAAAGACACAGGACACCAAATTCCCATATCAACAAACAGAGGAGGTGATGCTGTTCCCACAACCCTGGCCACAGCTCCACAACCTCCCCTCTGCCAGCACCAGCATTCACCTGACATCAAAGCAGGCAAGCTTAAGAAGCTAAACAAGGATTTAGGTTTTCACTCAAGAGGGAAAAACCCTTATGGAGGAGTCTCTAGTCAGGGGGAAAAAGATCAATTCCAACATTTTTGCCAGCAGCTACCAGCAGGTCAGTTCACTGTATCTTAAAAATACTCCTAAGAGCTGACTCTTACATAGCTGAAAGTTGCACACAAGGATTTTAACAGTCTGTGGGTTCTAGCTGTAGCACAAGTAAAACTATGGGATCAAGTAGTTGAAGAGGAGAAGGCTCAACTGCCCTCTTTGGTATTAAGAGGGGTCTAATACCCAGTAACCTTATTGCTTCACCTAAAGACCAGCTGGGCTTGAGACTCCCCCTGAACAGGCAGATCTCTATCACCAGAGCAGCAAACTCCATACAAAGCTCACAAAGCCAAGTGCAAGTGGGCTATAAGAAAGCATGTAACCAAGCTATTAATAGAGGGTTTTTCAGAAGAGGTCAAACTATTTTCTAAACCAGCAGAAATGGCTTTGGGTGCCAGTATTCCAAAATGAGGGACAGAACAATTCATATTTGTGAAGTGTGCCCTTAAGCATGCAGTTAGAAAGCCAAAGGCAATGCCCATGCTTTGCTCACGTTTTGGAAGTTTGAAGTTGAACACAAGATCACTGGAACAAAACACAGAAGAAAACATGAAAGAGCAGTCACCTTTTCATCAAGTCATACAAAGCAGATACAAGGTGTCCTTAATTATTTCAGCCACTACTGTGAAGATTGAGGTTGAAAGAAGCAATTGTAGAATCACGCTTCTCTTGCTAGAGGTAGCAGCTCTAACTTCAGGGCTGGAGGGCCTAAGACAGGTGATGATGCAGGCCAGGGCCCTATCCAGCTCTTGGTGTGCTCCTGGCTGTTGACACAGACCTTCTGCATTACAGCTCCAGGCAAAAGGACTGGAAATGGTTTCTTCCACAGCCTAAGTGGAAGTTTGCATCCTCTGGACGACAATACAATGAAAACAATAAACATCATTTCCAGATCAGCCTTCTCATAACTTTTCTGAAATTACAGGGGTAGTAGATGCCAATTCTGCCAAAGGGAGAAGGGAAGCAGGAGAGCACACCACAGGGTAGAGTAAGAACATGTGTGGGAAAAGGAGCTCTAGAGGAATCTGGGGTGTAAGGATGAGAAGACAAGGGCAGGGAGAGAGTAAGGGCAAGATGTGCTCTAGGACAGACATCCAACAACTGCAGAAATGGAGTGGAAGGGAGAAAACATCAAATTATCCACACATGAAATCAGGCGCTGAAGCAGAAGGAATATGTGCACAGGTGGGATTTAGAGAGCTGGGGTTAGAGAGAAGATGGGAGAAAAAATGCAGCCATTATTTTTAGGGACTTTAACAGAATCTTACAGAACATTTCTTCTTTGGCTCTTGTGTCACAAACAGAAAAGAGGAGCCAGTCTCTTTTGTGCCTTCACAGTGTTTCAGTCACAGCAGCACTTCTCCACCTGACTAGCCACAGCAATGTCACTCAGTGTCCACCTCCAAGGATCTCAGCCCTTGCTACCAGTCCTTGTTCCAAATCATCAGTTATTGTATGTCTCAAGTATGGCTCAGTACTGTTGCAAAATCCAGTATTTTAGGTGTCAAAGGAAAAAAAGGAATAATTTGACATGAGAGGGGAAAAATTCAACACAAACTTTTGAAAACATACCCAGCCTGCTCATCACTCTCCTTTATCCTCTTTCACAGTCATTTTCAATAAGCAGATTTGGAGTTGCCAGATAAATTTCTTCACTGGCAGGAGAACAGGCCACCAGACTCCCCGAGGTCCCAGCTGCTCCTCCCCTATTGCTATCAGGGCTCCCACTAGAAGCAGCACACCCTGCCCTGATTAAAACATTTCCTACGCAAGTCTTGCACCATCTGCCAAATTCAAAAGACCTGCTCTTGATTTATAGCAAAGTAAATGAGAGGACAAGGGAGTTTGTGGAGGCCCAAGGGTCTGCCACCAGGGTGGTCATACCTCAGCCCTGGAGGGGCAGAGGCAAAAGGGGGGAGATGTCCCTCTAGAACAGAGTAACAAAAGGCCTCCCTCCCATGGGCCTTTAGCAGCCACATCTTGGTGCCTTTTGGCTTCTGGTGTTCTGATAGTGTGTGGGGATTGATGTCACCCTTGTTCAGGCCCCATTTACCATTCATGTACCGTTCCTAAAATGTTCTTCTGTCCCTTTAACCCCTACTGGCTGTTTTGCCGCACTGTTCTACCCGTTATCCTCTTGGTTCTCCCGGTCTTTAGCCGCTCCCCTGCACCACTTTCCCTTCTCCCTGTTGGACCTCAACCCCCAGATCCATCCCTTTTGCCTCTTATTTAACCCTGTGCCCTTAGCCCAATCCTGGATTCTTGTCCCTGAATTCATTAGAGGCTGTGTTCAATAAACCAGTTGTTGGATTGCCAGATGAGAACCCATCACTTTGCCTTGATCATCAGCAATCTCTAGCAGAGCTCTCTGGGCTCCGAGAACATTGGTCGCTCTCTGGGATCTCACTGCAGCACGTGCTGTAACAAGAGTTATGAGCTGAAGAAAAAAAGCAAAATGATGAAGGCATGGAGAAATAACAGAAATACTCAGTTCTTGAGCTGCAGAACTATCTTTTATACATATAAGCATTGACCCTGAAAGAAAATGCACGATCTTAGGAATCTAAAATACCTGTTTTCCATTTTAAAAATGCTTTGGTGTCTTAAAAACAAATGTGCTCCATTCTTGGATTAATCTCAAGCTAAAAGGATTAGCTTATCACAGAATTAGGCGTGATTCACCTACACAGCTGCATCATTTCCAAAGCACAGCAGAAGGCAAAAAGGACATAATGGACATGCAGAAACTCTGCTTACTCTTAAGAGCATTTTATTTGCCCTTCCTTTTGTTATATATAATATTAACACTCATTCTTTGTGCTCTTCTACACTGCTGGGTCTTGATTAATCAATCTTGTAAACAAAGTTGTCTTCAGTAACTCATCATCTGTTTCTATCTTTTGAACTCTACTGAAAGCATCCTGATAACAAAACAAAACAATTCAATATGGAATACATTACTGCCTCCAAATCAGGAGGAAAAAAACACAAACCCATTTTGGATCACTGCAGCTCCAAGGTATACATCATTCATATGTGGCAGTGAGCAACTACCCCCTTACAGGCAAGGGCTCTAAATTGTTACTTTAAGGACCAGCAGTGATTTTTTTAATGGGATGCTTTGGATTATTGCACAGCAGCTTTGCAGGACATAAGCTATTACTGCTACAGAGTTGGTGGTTTGTTTTTAGAAGAACCACAGCTGACTATTTCCTTTACTCTTTTCCTCTTATTAGATAAACCATCAGAAAGCAATAATAAATTGTATTTGACCAGTGTGTAAGTTGTCAGGTAATAAATTCCCTACAAACATTAAGGGAAACTACCAGCCTTAAAGCCATGCTGATACTGAAAGCAACACTGAGAATACAACACGTTGCTTGGTTTTGGGGCTTTTTTTTCTAAGATCCCAGATATACATCAGTCTTCAAGTGCTACAGACTCTTCTGCATCCAAGGATATCCCCACCAAAGGTAACATCTCCTAATCAATACTTTCTCTCACTCCTTCTCCTTACAGCTGAACCACAGCATATGGTGCACGTGGATATTGATATTCTACTCCCAACACCACCTCTGCTCCAGCCCTTGTAGCTGTCCTCAACTGGTAAATTGGCTTTTGCCAGCCACAGTACCACTGCTCTCCTGGCAGCATTTCCTATGGCAGGGGAACAAACGCACTCCTACTCCATGTGTTCTCAAGCCAGGATGCCAGTCTTTGGACACCAGCCTTTGGCACTAGGCCAGATGGGTGCATTTTGCTGTTCCTCTGCTTTACAGGCTTGAATAGCAAGAAACTATGAACTGTAAAAACCACTATACTGTTATCAACTGAAGCAAAAAACACTGGTCCATCTCACAGCTTTGAAACAGCCTCAGTTTTAGACACAACCTTAGAGAGAGGAACACAGTGGGGAGGAAAAAGGAAATCAAAATATAAAACTAGAGAAATAAATGTAACTTACCACTCAAATCACATACTTGAAGTAAATGGAGACACACACTGATGCACATGTTGAAGAACATAAGCATGACTTATATCTCACATTTGTGGAACAGAGTGAGGGCCTTGGAGGTTTAGCATCTCTTTTCAGAGCTGGGAAATAACTACCCAAAACCTCTGAGAAGAGCTGCTGTGACATGTCTTTTCTCAGCAGTTCCTAGGGTGGTACCCAAAAGCAGGTGTTATTTTCTAAACAGAAAAGCTTCCTACTTCTTCCCACTATCCGCTATCTATGGCCACACTCCAAGCTTAAATCATTCCCCCCAAATCTACTTCACCCATCTACAGCTAGTTTGTTACCTGAATTTAAAGGACATTCATTTATAGAAATACATGTAATTCAAGCTAGATTTGTTATCCTTCCTAGTGCATCCAGGCACAGACACAAAGGGAAGAGTAACCTTTCTTGGACAAGCATCACGGAGCCTCCTACACCCCAATACGATCCTGTGCGCAAATAACAACAGTCTGTGCCTGTCTGGCACATATACCCACAGAAATCTGGCATATGTTTTACTGTGAATAATTAGGAGAAACACACAGAACTCTCTTATTTCGAGGTAGCTTTTGTTACAGCTCCATTTCTGCAGACTTTTAAAATGAGGGTAAGATGACAAGACACAAGACTACCAAAATGTAATTGAGCAAGAGGCTGAAACAGATGAGCGGGCAGGAATTAGAGTAAATAAAGTCTCCACACAAGCTAAAGAAAATCAAAGAAAGCCAATACCAAACTGCACTTTATAAATCTATCCATCTGTACAAGTATGGCTATTTCACAGTTTCTCCCTGCTTTCTTCCTAAAATGGTTTAGATCCTGAAGCTTTAAATCATAACCTGAATCTGGATTAGAGATTACATATGTAACTCTTGATATAAATAATAGCAGTTTTTGAAACATATATTGGTTTTCCTTTTTAGCAAAGGATTTTTAGGTGGAGAAGAAACTTTTCCAAGGACAGGAAGAGAATCCACTTAAAACCTTAAAGGATATGCCTGATTTTGAGTCTCCTCATTTTAGATGTAAATCCTGCCATATTTAGAACCACGACAATTTTTTTTTAATAAACCCTGAAAGTACACCAGATTTCACCCTAGGGCAGAGCTAGGAGCCTGCTGTTACCAAGCTCACACCCAGAACATGCACACAGGATTCCTGTGAGTCACAATTTCGAAATGAAAACAGAATGACCTACGGATGCTTCACTGGTGTGTGAGTAGAGGTCTTTTTGTTTGGTTGTTGTTGATTTTGTTGCCTTTTTTAAAAAAAAAACCAACATTACAGCATCATGTGGTAACCCTGAAAATACTGAAATACTGAGATACACATGTGCTATGAAACATTGTTTTCCAAAATCTAGCATCAGCAATGCTTTTTCTGGCACATAGTACACCAAGGGTGCTGGAGAAACCCTCAGCTGCTCATTCCTGCTCCTGCCATCCTTTGAACATCAGCGTTCATGCAGACAGGCTGAGAACAAAGACCAGTTCTCCATATGTCCCCAAAGGGTGGCTTGTGCCCACACCAAGGGGTGGCAGCCAGCCCAGCAGCCAGACAGAGCAGCAGTCCTGCAGCAGTGCCAATCACAACAGCAGCACGTGCTCTGCCATGCCTCAGAGACTTCTTCTTGGAAATTCTGGGATTGTTTTTCAGGAGTCTTCACTTACACTGAAAAATACTTCCATGTATATGCTGGGGGAAACAAAATTATATCCTGTTTGGCCAAGTGGACTCGTGGGTGTCATTCTTGCAAAGGGATTCAAAACTAGCATAGGGACAGAAATATCAACACCTGACAGGACCAACCACTATAACTCGGTGGGAAGAATGCAATTTGATTAAGCTGGTTTAGCTGAGAGAAGTAGTGATAGGAGACACACAACTTGGATAAGAAATACATGAGGCTTATGCATATCATGCTTTTCTACACCATATGTTTTGTCCCAGGCAGTTTTTAACTGGGATAGTCACCAGTGCTGCAAGATCTGAGTTTGGCAAAAGTTAAATCATCCCATTCCAAACAGCTATGGTGATAGTGATGAGTTACATGAATCAGGGTTGGTGTCTAATCAGCATAATTAATCTCATTCAGTGATTAACCCAAAGAGGAAAGAGCTCCTTTAGGCACGGGTAAAATAGCACATGAGTCATTACTTGGCAGTGACAGTATAGTTTAAAAATGCAAGTTGTGCTTTGTTCCAAGGTTCAGACTCAGTCTAAAGATTATTAAGTGCTATGACAGAAACTTGAAGTAGTCACTCTCCAACCACCAGAAACCAAGACACCACTGTCACTAAAAGCTCTGCTAGTTTGTGAAATAGCAGAAAGTGTTCTGGGGACACAACAACCAAACCATGCCCTGACACGGGCCAATTCTGTTCCAAGTACTATGACCAAGGACTCTGCAGGCAGTTTTTACATCATGGTACAGTTCAAGCCTTTTTTATCATTGATCTCCCACATGGGATGATTATAAAAATGCTCTCATCAATATCCACACAAAAATGTATGCCTTTCACAGTGCCAGGACCATTTCAGAAGTGCCTGAATTATCCTAAGCAGTGTTCCTGGTTCTCTCATACAGAAACTTCAAAGCTGCATCTCCTAGAATACCATTCAGTTTCACACCATCACCACCACCAAGATGTCAAATAGATTGCATCTATTCCTATATATTTAAGGCAGAAAAAGCTGGCACAGCCACCAAAGGAAGCAGCCCGCCCTTACAAATACAGTGGTGTATTTGTTGCTACTCTCACATCTTTGTTTTTGCACCATGTGGCCAAAAGAGCAAATCAGATGAATTGACCCAGGGGGAAAAAAAAACAACCAAAAAAAAACCCAACACATTTTGGTGGAAGGTTACTTTGAAGTTTATGTGCATTTAGAGCATGTAAGAAACTCCACCGTTCATTACAGAAAAATGAGAAATTGTTGGAAGAAGGAAAAGAAAAAAAAAAACCAGTAACACGTCACATCTGACACCTGAAAGTTGTCCAGCCCTGATTTCGAGTGGCTGTTTGCCAAGTGAGGCAATAGTTGTGGCATTTGGCAACACGTATTAGCAGGGAAAGGTTCCTAGTGCTTCCTCACAACATCACACCATCCACAAACTTAGCAGCCTGCCTGTACACTTAACAGCCATAGAAATAATTGACTTACAAGTAGTTATTTATCCCCTTTGACCTGATAAGAAGTCAATGGAGCTCAGCAGCAGCAACCTGCAAACTTTGGATGAAAAGTATTTACAGCTGTCACTGGCTCATGACTTTCCTGGTGGCAATAAGACATCCTCTGTTGCATCTTTGGAGTGCTAAGATCCGTCACATCTCATTTTTATTTCTTAACTTCCTTTAGGGCAGACACAAACATTGAAACTCTTACATAAGCTACAATTACGTAGCAAGTAGCTGAAGAGAAAACTCTCCCCATTTTATTCAGATCAAAACCAAGTACTACTACTACTGCTACAATTAAATCACACCTTGATCAACCCTTCCTTCAGGAATGTGCTCACCACACTCTTCACACTTCTCTGCTGAGGAGCATAAACATTACTGAATAAAGCAGTAGAGAGGGAAGGGAGTAACAAAAGCTGTCAAAGATTTGACCCTCATTACCAGGGGTCATGGCAGCTGCAGAGACCTGCACTGGGTAACACCCTGTGTGCTGCTGGATGTTGCACATTGTCACCAGCAGTGCTGAGGAGGCCAGCTTTGGCCCACCCCGTGGGGAGGAGGTCTGGCACAGCTGGCTGGCACTGGGAGTGCACCTGGCCGGAGTTTCCCATTCACTTTTCCAGCTCAGGCTTCGCTCTAAACTCCCTCCCATGGAAAGAGTTCGGCGTTCTCTGTCCCTCTGCTCCCTAGAGAGCAATGCTCTTTCTCCTCAGAATCACCACTGCTCACAAAGCACAGGAGAAACAAAGAGTAGAGAGGAGGCTCTGGGTGTAGAGCAGGTCAGCTGAACAAGTTTATTGTTCCCAGGGAGGGGACGACAAAGTAACAAGAGAAACACACTGATAGGAAGCAACAATCGAGAGCCCAGAGACTGGCTCTGACTTCAGCTTTCTATAGCAGGGTGTAAACAAGGGGAGAATGCAATACAAAAACAGATCAGAAGCAAAATGGGAAGGGGTAGGGGGAGGACTACATTAAAGTGGAACAAATCAAGTACAAGTAAACATGGGTTGATTTGAGAGTGACAACAGGATCCATCACTCAGGCGTCGAGAATCAGGGGATTTCCAGAGTGTGGGAGCAGACAGGGGAGTAGGTTTAGGGAAGAATGACAAGGAACACTCTGGAAATCAGAGTGGCACCTGGGGAGGACTGACATGCAAGAAGGTAGGGTTCACATGGGATTGATGCCTCAGGGAGGAGGGGTAGAGAAGGGACAGGAAAGACGGAATGGGACATGTTGATGGGCAGGGAGAGTCAACCATTTTTAAAACTTTTAACTGAGGTATATAAAAAAATACAGAAAAAGGAAGGAGGAAAACACATTTTAGATAATTTTCAACAAGTGAAACAAAACAAGCACTGCAACAGCACATGAAAATGTAAAGAGCTCTTTCAGGTTTCCTACATAACTCCAAACGAGGAATGTTAAAGTTTTTTAACATGCACCTGAAATTTTTTTCTCACCCCATGCTGTGAAATTACTATTGAAAACTTAAAGGGTTTTGTGAAATAGCACAAAAACATTAATAAGGACAGATCTGGGAGAGTAAAGGGTCAGTAATAGCTACAAGTTCTGAGTGTCTATCACTCAGAGGCACCCATAATTGAGTGCACCTCTGCTCCATGGGGTGTTTTGAAAGCATTTTCTTTTTAACTGAGAGCATGCAGCTCTGCCTACCCCTTCCAGGGTAACAGCCAAAGCTGGACAAGAACTGATCTGGGGCATTTAATGAATTAATACAAGAGTATCAGGGATTAGAACTGGCCCTGTACTCACACAAAAGAAGCAGGTGAGTGTGAACAGGAGTTCATGGCAGGCCTGAGGATAAAGCCGGAGCATCAGCACTGGACAGCAACCCAAAGGACTCAGCAAGCAAGGCTGCAGTGAAGGTGCAGAGACCACAGCATGTCCCCCAAAAGCTGTATATGAACTACCTTTAAACATGATCCTCTGTCCCTGGAAATAAGCCTGATGGGCAGTTTCACTATAGCTGGTGCAGTATCACTGAAAAATCTCTAGATAAAGACAAAAACAAACCCATTCTGGACACCCCCATCCCCTGCAGCTTTCATGTTTCTTTCTCATCCAAGTATTTAACTTTTTTTCAGTTCTTATGATGTGGATTTTTTTTTTATTATTATTTAGGTTTTGCATTTTCTTGTTTTATTGATGGGAGATGAGGGGAAAGATGATAGCAGTAATGAAAGTTTAAAAATCCCCATGCCAGTTCCAAAGAATCCAGGAAAATTGGAACCTGTGTGTTTTTATCATCGTTATCCTCTCAGTAGGTGAGAGATTTCACTCTTCAAGGAGGACTGTGAAAAGATACAGCTCCCAACTGGGTGTACAGAGTCTTGAAACCCTAAAGAGGATTTTTAAAACAACAGCCAAGGGACATGGAGAAGCAAAGCAGCAGGACCTGCTGCAGGAGACAAGTACAAAGAAAGATGATTATTCCAGCTCGAAAAAAATAAAGAGATTAACTGTCAAAGGGGAAAAAATAGATATAGTCATTCTTAACTCCTGCAAGGCCATGTCAGAGTCATTTAACACATTTTCAACTTCAAGTAGCTATGCCAGAGGCAGTGGTGGATTCCAGGCTCCATGATTTATAACCAGGCTCAGAGGATGAACAGACACTGATGGTGAAAGGCAGATCCAACACCAGGATTTCTTCTTATTGCCTTTGATTACAGCACTAGACACAACCAGCCTATGCCAAACAACTCCTTTCTGTTTGTGGGAGTTTTTTGTTTGGTTTGGTGTTTTTTTATGTATTTGCACAAAAAGCACAATGCCAAAGATATAAATCAGGAATGTCTGTGATGCCTTGGATATGGTATCTTGAAGCCTCAAAAAGTTATTTTAAACTGACTGGGATTTGAATGCTAGCAATTAGACAAGAAACAGTTGCCTCACTAAAAGCAAGAGCAGTAACTGTAAGAATAATTACCATTTTGTGAGATAGAGTGCAATGCACACCAGAAAAATGTATTTTTAATTTGTCAGAGCTAATATTTATCCAAGGTGACAAATAATTTACTTGGCTGATTTCAAACTTCTGGAGCCTTCGGTTGAATCTGTACACAGCACAAAGCTCCCTTCAGCATCAAGAGAATCTTCAGTGTCAACTAACAAATGGAAGTAAATTCAAAACCATAAGCAAAAGATTCAAACAAGAAGCACACAGCCATAGTAGAGAGGTATTTTTTTCCTCCAAATGAGCCCTCTCAATAATCTCTTCAGATGCCAGGAAAAAAAAACCCAAAACAGACAGCATGGCTTTCTTCTGAACAATTTCTGAAATTCTATAGTAACATTCAGCCACATGTAATCAAGAGACTATCAACACTGATCTGATCTTGCCTGCACAAGGTTGTAATTTCTGCTGTTTATCTTTTAGGTATTACCTACTGTCAGCAGAGAACAGCTTTAGGTTTAAAATTACCGATCTCATTTAGTCTTTGGGCTGTGAATGTAGACAGGCTAGTTATATTGCAGTACAACAGCAGTAGTAATAGCTGTAATGGCTAATATGCATTTAATTTTAGATTAAAGCAAGACATGACAAATATAGGTGAAAAAATTCCTGCCCTACTGAGAGCATTTGCACACCAGCATTGCCTGTATTTGTTATTGCACATGCAGTTCTGCCTCAAATACAACTAGAGATGAAGGTGTTTGGTTTCTGTCACTGACTTTTCAAGTAAAGTAATTTTCCTTTTCTAGTAGAGCACATTAATTAATCTATCATGTATTATGCACACACCTTCCTTTTAGAACTGGACTGTTACAATGCTTAAACAATTTTTCTTTGTCTTCAGGTTCCTTATCCCTGTATAAACTCCATCAAGTTCTGAGTTCTGCTAATTATTGCTACCTTATGGATTTGGGTAGAACATGAATGAATCCTGTCAGCAAAACAACAACCAAACAGCTGGGGCAATGAAAACAATAGCTTAAATCCCTTATTGTCAATTTTCCACTTCATTGGATTTGATACCAGAAGCCAGTGGCAATCCTCTGAAACCAAGGAGGGTCATGCAGGTGCAAGTCCACACTGAATACAACATATGCAGAGATCATACAACTTAGCTTGTCCCATTCCTTCCCAATTTGACACAAGCTGTTGTATTATTTTCTTCCCTCATATAAAAAAATAAATTATAACCTTCAATTTCAGCAGCACCTTGAACAATTGCAACTCATCAGACATAGTGTATCTAAATAAATGATTTTAAGTGTGCATTTAGAGGTATTAAAACAGAAGAATATGAGTTTAGAGATATCACATGCATCACAGGTTATTCATAGATCTGTAAGGATAACATGCACTATTTTTCACATGTACGCCACAAAAAGGTTAATTGTGCAATATATTTTCAACATTCAATTCCTGGCTTTAGCCAATTTGCTACCTCCACAAAATCAAGTAAAAAAGTAACACATATGAAAATTAACCTTCCACTCTGTTTAAACTTGCATTGAGTTCATTACCCTTAAAGGTGAAACAAATGTATCTAGTTCAGGATGCTTTTTTTGCTGAATGTACTCAAAAGTTCAACCAACCTTTCCAACTCCACAACACAAAATTCTTCAGATACCTGTTTTCTTAAAAGCCATTTTATGCAGAAAAAAAAAATCCCTACTCACACTTACTGCACAATGTTACAGGTTCAGCAGTTCAACTAATTCCTTCTGTGTCAACTTGTCTTTAAGACTTTAACACACACACGCACATCATGTAATTGTAGGTACAATACTTCCCCTTATTTAATCCCCTGAAGCTTTAACTGAAAAATGCTAATATTACCTTGCATGCTCGAAGCAGTTTGTTAAAGAAAGGCAATTTTCTCATGTGTCAAGATTCCTGTCCCATGAGATCCTCTGGTTAATTCATAAAGTAATTTAATCATAATTAAAGCAAAACTGCATCTTACTAACCATCATATTTTGCAAGACAGATTTAGCAAAAAAATAAGAAGTTTACAGTGCCAACAGGAATAGGGAAAAGGCACATTACAGGAGATGGGGGGAATTAAAGGTCAAATGCTGTCAGCTCTTTTAGACTAAAAAGAGAACTTCTGAGGGTCCAGGTTCTCTCTCCCTGGCTTTCAGCGAGCTCATGGCTAGATGGGCCACTCTCATCTGTACAAGACAGATGACTCTGGCATGAAATGAAAATGAAAAATTATTTACTTCAGGAACTTGCTCACTCCTAATTAATTACAGAGAGACCAAAGCACATCTTTTGCTGTTCACCCTCACAGAGCAGCCAGAAATAAGGTGGACATTTTTTTCTGATGTGTTATATTTAGCCACAGAAGTAACCAAATCCCCAAAGATGACATTAAAATCTAGATAACTGGAATTGGACCCAATATCTAATGCCAATCTCCTGGATGGGGTGAATTAAAAACAAATAGAGCATGCAAGACAGCAAGCCTCTGCCTCTGTATTAAACCACAACGTCTCATGAAGGAAAACAGAGTGAGCTTTTTGGGTTTGGATGCTGTGTTCTTTTTTTGTTGTTTGGGGGGGTTATTACTGAAAACTGACATGTATTTCAAATACAACAACTAGCTATGATCTTGGTTATAGAAAGTGTCGGGAGTCAGAAAAACTACACATAAACCACCATATTACTGGAAATTATGGTATTTCCTTCACTAGTGGCTACAGAAGACTGAAAGCTCAAGACTACATTAGAATCTGATGAAAGCAGGTTCAAATGGAGCACACTGAAAGATACAGGCTAGATAGGGAAACTGCCTAATTCTAACGCACACACTGCAGGTGGGGCGGGGGGGGAACAAAACACAAAAAGCCCCAAATAAATACAGAAACAAAAATAAGAAGAAACAGTAGAAAACTGCTGTCTTACCTCACTTGAACAAAAGAACAGCAGCTATGTCACATGGACTCAAACTCACTAATAGCAGGTCCTTTCCAGGGAAGCAGCAGCACAAATGAAACTGTATTATATTGCAAGATTCAACATTTGTTAAACCTCGATTTTACCAATACTTTTTCGCAAGAATCCAGGCCTCAAACCACAAAGCTCCTCCTGGGAAAAGTCAAAGCCACGCTTTCCCTATGGCTGCACCTGAGTCAGATGAACAAAGCTTTCCGAGAGCACCGATGAGACAAAAAAAGATCTGAACAAGAAACCCATCAGCCTTTTGGGACCATCTCCACAGGGATGGCCATGACAGAGATCTTGCACATCTTAATATTTTTAAAGCCCTCACACTGACCTAGTTTATACACCCAAACCTCCCATCTAGAGATACTCATTTTCCTAAACTCACAGAACAGCCTTGCTAAAAACACCTACCAGCACCACAACAAAGATTTTAATTCACTAATAAGACTCACATCCTGCTTTGAATATCTATTTTTTCAGTTCATCTCCCCCTTGCTCCTCGTTAATACAAAATGCAGGAGTGGTGGAGGTTTAGAAGGGGTTGTGTTCTTTCCAAACAGGTGCTTTTAGATTCCCAAGCCACTCTCTACAGAAGAAACATCAATTCAAGTTATCAGGGCTTCAAAATACAGAAGGGCCTTCCAGATATCAAGAAAAACTTGTGATTTGGATATCTTGCATTTTCATCAAGAACAGGATGTATTTCTGACTTTTTTCCTAACAACTCAATGCTGTGTTCCATGAACACCAAGAACTTGAAAGGTGTAGTCCACAAAGAACAAACAGTTGGGGAAATATCATACAAGATACTCTCACACTGCATAGACTGTGATACTTATGAAATGGACCACAAGGAAAGCACCTTTTACCTTATCTTCCATTATTTTTAAATAGAAAGTATACATGTAAATTATTTTTTTGAGAATCATTGTTATGATTCAGAAACATTATTTACTCAGAGGTCTTGTTCTTGAATATTTCAATATGAATCATTATTTTCAACTGTATCATCTCTATTCAGCTATTTCAACTATAATTTTGAATGTCTTAAATAGAAGGCCAGTGAACATTAAAAATAACTGGGTTTTATGTTAAGTTATTCAAGTCATGCTTAATGTTTAACTGCAAGGTTCAGAGAGCCTGTTTCAGAAATACTTTAGATTTCTCTTCAAGAAATCAACTAAGTACTGTGGATATTAAACCTGTGCTATCTGCAGGGTTACTTCCAGGTTGATGACAACTTTTATGAAAAAAATATTTATTATTATTACTCTATTTAGAGTGGAGATGATACTTAAGAGTTCAGGAATGGTGGCAAGCAGACAAAAGGGACATGAAGTCTCCAGCATATTTGCTGACATGTCACTGACCCACCCGGAAATGTTCTAAAGGGGGATCACTCCACCATCCCCTGGGAGATTATTAGCAGTCCACTACACTGAAGGCCTAATAAATCACTGTCAGGATATGCCCACAGTTATTCATCTTATTTTCGTTGACGTTTGTTCCATATTACCTAATAATCTGAATTCATCTTGAGTAACTGCTCTAATCAGTCTTTATGCTCAGCTACTGCTAGAAGTTAAATAATGCATTCATCCCAGGTCCTTTGAAGGCATTTCAGCCTGACATGTACATTTTCTGTATTGCTGAATGTGGGCAGGAACAAGCTTTGCCTACCTTAAGAAAGGAAAAGCACAGCCTCCATCTGGCTGTGACACAAGTGATTTGTTTTATTTTAACTATATGTTCCCTTTCAGATCAAGGTTACTAATTAAAAGTTAAAGATCCTGATTTTCCTGACTGGTAGCTCTATTAAACAATTGATAATTTATTATCGCTATCAAACAACTGATAATTTATTAACATCAATTTTCAGCCCAGGGCACTGAGCATCTCTTACTTTTCACAATGCATCTGAAAGATGCCAGGAATAAAGCTGACATGCACAACAGCCCTACCATGCCAAGTGTTTGCACAGGGGAAATTTGACACAGAAACTAGGGAATATAGAAGAGTTATCTCAGCAACTTGAAGCCTGAAAAGGGAAGGAGCCAGTCCTGTCTTTGACATGTTGTTTAGTCAGGATATACAGGATTATTTCCAAATCTTGACAGCATTATTAATCTATACTGGGAGGGAGTTACAGGTTTTCACATCCTTCCAGACTACAGCACAGTTGCCCCCTTCCCTTCAAGAGAGAACACTTTAAGCCCAAGCCCTCTGTAACACTGTGTTAACATTACAAATGTGAAGACAGTCCTCTTCACATAAAGGACTCATCCCACAATATTCAGCAGCAAAACCACCAGGATATTTTTGCTGCAATAATAAACTGGTGTCACCTTAGCCACAATGAGGCGCAATAAATGAAATTATGGCTCAGCAGTAGCCTTGTCACCAACTCGGGCACTGGGAGGGCTGCACTACTAAAGAACAAAGCCACGTTCAGTAACTTTATTCTTCCATCTCCAGGTGCACTGCTTTAAAATCTGAGAAGTTATTCTGCCTTACATAAGATGAACTTCAATTTCAAGCTTCTGTTTCCCCACCTTTCTTCTACACCTGGCTGTACCTATCTGAAGCTATTTCTCTTGGGTGGCATGAGGAAACACCAAAACCTTTAGACCGTTATGCTTCTTTGGAGCTGCGAAGGAGCAAAATCAAAAGGAACAAACCAAAAAAAAGAAAATTGATGCAGGTGTCACCAGTAGATGACAGATGACCTAGATGGGCTCTCAAATTAGGAGCTGTTCAATATGTTCATCTGGAAATGTACCATCAAATGATTACCACATCTTTATTACCAAGAATATACTCTGAAAAAGCAATATTTAATAGACTAGTTTACACAGTGAGCCAGAATTATGTACAAACACTAAGAAAGTGCGTATCAGCAACATCAAGAAACAAAAAAAAAAAAAAAGTAAAAGCAATGTATTTCCCCAAGAATATGGCATGTAAGCACCAGGAACAGCCAATGTCCATCTAGACAGTACTAGAAGCAAGTGAGGATTGTGTTGTTCATGTTTGTTTCCTACTACTGGCTGTACTGAAGGCCAAAGGAGTCTCAGATTGGGGCCAGAAGAGAACAGGCTCTGATAATCAAACAGTGACAAACTGACCCTGGCCAAACATCTCACAACATACAGAAGCATGGGCAGGCTGGTGTTACAGGATGTCATTTGCTAATGGGAACCAGTGTGCAGAAGGATAAAGCACTTATCACACACAAAATCTGTGACAGAAACAAGAAATGAACCCAGTCTACTGGCCTAACCCTAACCCTGAGAAAGCATGCTGGGACAGATGCAGGGCTCTCCAAGTTCTTCTACTGAACTGAAAACAACAGGTAATGAAAGCTTTGAAAAGGAGAAATGAGATATTTTCATTTAAAGCAAAAACCCATACAGTTTAGGTAACTAAAGTCGACTCAGCAATCAAGGGATTAATCAAAGGATTTATTGACCAAAAGATTAATGATCTGAACAGTCCAAATGCTTAATATAAACTAGTTTAGAGAGCATGACTAATGTCCATTTTACATCCTTATGGAATATTATTAATACAGCTGTCATCCAGAATTTGAGGCTGCATGATGTTTCTAAACCAAGCTTACTTTTAGGTGTAATACCTGCTCGGGATTTTGGTCACAAACTAAGAGCCCAAAGCGCTTGACACCAGACATGGGGATCACAAGTGTTTACAGAAACCAGCCAAACTGAAAACAAAGGGTGAGAAAACTGTAAAAACCTCCACACTTCATACTCTACAATTTACTCTCACGTTAAAGTATCATTACACCCTAAAACCATATTCTTCCTAAGCAAAAAGCAATTTGACATAATTAAGAACCCTAAAAACAAAGTGCCTGAGACTTTCCAATGGCCCCTTATGCACCAGAGGCAGCCAGTGGGAACCCAAGAGGCAACCTTTACAATTTACAAGTCTATCTTTCTGCATTAAAAAGAAAAAAAATACACAGAAAGGATGATGTCCAAAAACACCTCCCAAGCCCTGGTGGTAGCAACCTGACCATCATCTCTCAAATCCAACACAGCACCACAGGCTGCTTCAACTGAACTGGGATAACCCACACCTCTATAACCCTTACTGCAAACGCATCTGGCACCACACAAAACTTTTAAGATGTATGTAATAACATGCTTTGTTTTGCAGCATAAATGCTGGGCTGAACTGGATGATGAGCAACAGCTGCCAAATCTCCCCCAAAGGAGTGGCACAAAATAATATTTAGTGATTATCCCTGTTGTTCCCCAAAGGGGGGGGGGGGGGGGGAAAAAAAATTTTTTTAAAAAACAATTTTTTTG